>JAJODA010000267.1:0-109155 GCA_021730345.1 Fusarium cicatricum | reverse complement strand
GAACTGCTTGTAGGAGCGAGGGGTCTGAGACAGCTCAGCGAGGAAGTTGGGGAGAGGCGGGGCGAGGGGGAATGCCCGCTGCCACTCGAGGGTGTCGAGGGGAAGACGGGAGAGATCGCTATTAGGAGAGAGGATGTACTGGTCCTTGGCGTGTAGCGGCGGGATGGCGATGGCGCGGCGCCAGAAGATGAAATGCTGAGCGTATTTGCGGACTTGGCCTAGGGTGAGTATGTTGCTCTGGCCGACTTGATAGAAACTGGAGGGAGCTTTAGTGAGAACAAGAAGGTAAGGCGAGAATAAGTACATACGACTGTGTGGGTTTGGATAACCGCACAAACTCGACCATGGAGGCTGTAGTGGGATCAGGGTCAGCTTGCAGCTCAGAAATGATCTTTTTCTCATCGTCTGTGAGTAGTAGAGCGAAGTTGCGGTCGAGAAAGCCCGGCTCCTCGAGAGCATCCTGGCTGAGAAAGGTGTTTGCGGTTGTGAGCCATAGACCTCGCTGGGTCCCTTCCTCGTCCCGGGGAAGATCATCGATGTAGAATGGGACGGGGATCTGAACTGAGGGGGTTAGAGCGCCAGCTGCAGTGTCGAGGTGAAGAGCCGCAATCTTGTTCTGCGATACTGCCTCGTAGATGTCGTGCATGGCAGCAGCTAGTGATGAGCTCTGCAAGATTTCTTTCCATAGTACGCTCATCTTTTTACCTGAAAAATGTCAGATCACACTGGATACCAGGATATCAAGGGTGTACCTACGTTCTTCACGCGCCTTGTCCTTGGCGACCAGGATACGCTTCGACTCTTTCCAGACGAATTCGCTATACTGCTGACTGTACTTGAAGGCCTTGCTGACTTTCTTGATGATGTGGTCGTACAGAGACTCGACAAGGTCCTTGACCTCGTTACTACTCGGATTGAGGATGAAGACGAGGTTGAACATGGTCATGGAGCTGCGCTTCTCGTCGTCTTTGCCCTCCTCCTTCTTGCCATCCTTGTCCTCGGCAGACTGCTCAGGCGCCTTGCCAGAAGCTGAAGCTTCGGCTTCATGAGAGGCTGAGGGATCTTCGTTGTAAGCGGAGCGCTTCTCGGAGCGCGCCTTCTTCTTGGGCTTCTTCCACTTGCCATTCTCAGGGACGTGGATGGGATAAGAGACACAGTGGAGGGGATCCAGAGACAGATGGAAGAGGCGCTTGTGGTAGGGACGCGCAGGTGTCAGGATTCCAGCGAGATCGCGAGCAGGGAAACCGGCTACACGCTCCCAGGGGACAATCTGAGAACCAGACTCGGTGACATAATGGTCATCGGGATTGCGGGCCTGCTTGGGCAGAGGCGCGGCGTCGTCTGCGACATCCGAGTAGCCCTGCTGGGAGAGTCGCTCAAGCAGGATGTCCTCGAGCGACTCTCCAGTGGCTGGGCCAGACTTTGATGCAGGCTGAACATGGGAAGGATAGTGAAAGACAAAAGCCGGGCCGTCGCGAGAGCGGTTGATGATGAGTGCGACGGCGAGAAGGTTGTCGCTGGTGACGCTCGGCACGGCCATTGCGGCGCGTATTACATGATAGGAACACCCGATAGTCGGGTGCGTTGATAGAGCTTGGCCGCTGATGAAGGATCAGTTGTTGATAATCCCCATGAGTCGGTGCCGTCAGCCTTTTCGTCTCGTCCTCACAATGGCCTTGTTGCTCCAAGTTTCACGATGCTCGTCGTCATGTGGCCTGTCCAATGATGGGACGGGGACGATATTCGGCTGAGCCTCAAAAGAACGCCACCTCTCATGGAGTGGGGGTGGAGACTGTGGCGTCAGGTAACTAATGGTCGAGGCTCATTCCACTTTAGAGCGGGCATCAAGGGTCCATCCATCCCAGCAACAGGCGGTGGGAAAAAAACAGGGCAACGAGTCCCCTCTTCAGCTGTACTACGTAGTAAAGGACGGGGTTTTTATTAAGCTTTCGGGCGGGCAAGGCGGGGGCGTCTTCCCTAACGCCCTAGGTTTTGGGGATCGCTGGCTGCTAGTGAGCGATAAGTGGTGTAATGTCGGTGTGTGAAAAGGGCAGAGGACAGAGGACAATTAAAAGGCCAAGTGCAAGGTAAAACTGGGGGCCTGGGCTATCGATTTCCATTTCTTGTGCCGTGACCTGTTTAAAGGGGCAAGAAGGGTCGCTCATCAGTGGCAAGGGATCACAGAAGCCAGAAACCAGCAAGAGGCCCAACATACACAACCAAATCCCCAACACAATTTACTTCATCTCTCCATGTCCCAGGGTGCAATCTAATTAATTCCACTTGTACGGTAAGGGAAGCCCGTCAGTTCTACTCCATACGTAGCTGTCCTCTATTGTACTAGGTACTGCCTAGAGAGCAGCCACTAATTTAGGACATGTGATTCCAGCCAAGCAAAAGTACTAACAGCAAGAAAAGCTCAGACTTGGCCATTTCCCATCAATCAATCGCCAACATTATCAAACGACCAGAGACAGGGTAAGGATCCAAGACTCATGATTGTCGCTGTCCATCATCTCATCCTCGGGTGCAATATGAACTGACGTGCAAAGAGGCAGTGTAGTACAAAAAGAGCAGCACGACAGACATCGTCGGCGTAGCAAACAAAGAAGAAGAGTGACACGCGACAGCCAAAAAGAGACGCTTCCTTTTCCTCCGTATCTAATCTTTTTTTCTAATTTTCCACACCTGGAGCCTATTTTCCTTTCACATGGTCTCGGCCGCCCATTTCACTGGCCCACTCGCTCTCAACTCGCCCACAAAACCACCGCCCGTTTCCTCTGCTTCCGTTTTGCGCTTTCGTCCATCCCCCGACTTGGAAGGGTAAAAGGTCGTGTGCTTCACTTCATCCCCCGTCTTTGTCCCCCGTCACTGTCTCCGTCCTCGTCTCCGTCTCCGTCTCCGTCGTCCGGTTGTTCTCCGCCGTCGCCGACTTCTCCGCTCCCCGGCCGCTTCCCCTCCTCCGTCTTTGTGCCTTGGTTTTCCTCCGGGACCCCTTTTTCTCCACCGTATACCTACCACCATCGCCGGTCCCGATCCCGCCCCTGAGCCCCTGGGAGGCATCGACGACTCGAACGCTCTTCGCCATCGGCTTCTCTCAAACTCACTCTCATCATCTTGAGTCGTGGCCTCGTATTCTTACTGCTCTCGCAACGACCCGCTGCTCTTTAGGATCCACCTACCTAACTAATACTTATCCCCTCTACAATCTGCCCACTTTACACATCACTCTCGCCCCCTTCTTCATCCCTCATCAACCCCTCACTCTCCTTTCCCGCAATCATGACGGCCTCACCAACCATCGCCGAGTTTGGCCATGTGCCTTTCCTGGACTTGACATACGACAAGGAGGATTCTCAAAACTCAGCCCGGAAACTCATCCTGACTCTTGTGCCGGAATGGGCAAGCGAGGACTCCAACGTCGAATTTGTGCGCTTCACAGACGGCATCACAAACACCCTGCTCAAGGCTATCAACCGCCGGCCTGGCCTATCTAAGCTCGAGATCGACCGGGAAGCCATTCTACTGCGAGCCTACGGAAATGGCACTGCAATCCTTATCGATCGCGAGCGTGAAGCTGAGAACCATGAGCTGCTCATGAGACACGGCCTCGCCACTCAGCTACGTGCTCGTTTCAAGAACGGCATGCTCTACGGCTACATCCTAGGGACGGTAGCCAAAGCCCACGACCTTTCTGACCCTCCTATTTTGACTGCAATTGCCCGGCGGCTTGCACAATGGCACGCGACGGTGCCCTGTCTCTCAGATCCAAACCACGCCCGTGACGCCACCCACGTTAACGGGAACACCAACGGAACCGTCAACGGCAATGGCCACCTGAACGGCCACGTAAACGGAAGCGGGGACAAGGCCCGACAAGCAATGATTGACAACGCCGCTCCGGGTAAACCCCCGCCCAACATGTGGACAATTATGCAAAAGTGGATCTTGGCCCTGCCGACTGAGACGGAGGCTCAGCGGGAGAGGCAAGCTCTGCTACAGCGGGAGCTGGGAGAGATGGTCAAGAAACTGAGCCAACGTCCCGGACTCGGAAAGAACGGGGTAGGTTCAGACGCGCATGATGCCTGAAGAAACAAAATCGCTAACCTATTTATCAATGTAGCTTGTCTTTGCGCACTGCGATCTGCTATGCGCTAATGTCATTATTCACCGCGACGGGGATGCAGCACCTACCGTGGACTTTATCGATTATGAGTATGCGACACCGTCGCCTGCAGCGTTTGACGTGGCCAACCACTTTGCTGAGTGGGCAGGATACGACTGTGACTATTCAGCTGTCCCGAGGCAAGACCAACGACTGGCGTTTGTCAAGGAATACATCAAGATGTACTTTTCTCTGACGGGCGAGACGGTTGACGAAGATGACGAGGTGCGCAAGCTCATGAAGGAGGTTGACGTGTACCGTGGCGTGCCAGGCTTCTACTGGGGTATCTGGTCCTCCATCCAGGCTGTCATCTCCGAGATTGACTTTGACTATGCCCAGTACGCCGAGCTCCGACTGAGCGAGTATTGGGCGTACAAGGCCGAGGACGACGGCAGTCGAAAGGCTGCGGGCAGCGAAATGCCTCTAAGAGAGCAGACGTGGTGGCGCACAGAATAAGGCCATGCGTGCGGGCTCGTGGATGCGATAGCACACGCGAGTTTGGTCAAACAGGGACTGAGCAAGGGGTCAAGATTCATCACTCTCGGCGAGTGAGAGGACAATAAAGCGGTCAGTGCGGACGGTAGGGTGATTGGGTGAGAGAAAGTGTGGAAACGGATATAATGGGAAACGGATACAGGGAGGCGTTATTTTCTTACTCGGTTCGGCTTCTCATTTCTTCAGCAGGCGGCCTCGTCGTTTCCTTTTATTGCTCTTCCTCACCTTGGCTCCTCATACCTCGACGCCTACGTCTTGGGTGACGAATGGCACAGCTCCTCCCCCCTGGCAACCCTGTTTGGCATGGACGGGATTGTTTTCTTTTCTTCTGTTTTTCTCTTTTGCGTTTTTCCGGACTCATGACGATATAAAAAAGGAAGCTCAACAGCAGGATATGGAATGGCATAACGAGGGAGAAGCCATTCAACATGAGCTACAGCTACGGCATCCAAACATGCGGGCATAGCATGAACGAACGACGTGTGTCGTCTACATCATCAACACTATACCACATATAAGCAGTGTCGGGTATCTAAGCTTACTTACTGCCTCTAATACAAACATCTTATAAGAGTGTATTGACTTTTATGAGTTTCGATGACGCTTGTAACGGATGAAGCATGTGGCCGTAGGCAAGAGCATTATTAACCAAGCACAATAAAACCACTCGTAATTCAAAGCAGCAGCTCGAGTTTCCATCACACCCTCTCAATCCAACTGGGCGGACTTCATTCCAAGCAAGGCTAGAGACGTGTCTGTGGCTTGTGGGAGAGACGAGGAGAGGGCAGACGTGGCTGGCTCGGTCCGTAGGCCCAATTGAAGGTGGTGGGTGTTTGGATCTTGGCCTTGTAGGCTTGTACGTATCCGTACTGTTCTGCAGCTTGCCGAGTCTGGGACTGGACCATTGCTTCTTTTGGTCGACGGTGGGGACTCGAGGCTGTGATGCAGGCTTTTCCCTCTGATTGCGGTCATCGAGATTGGCTCTCGTCGGGGATATGAGCTGGATCGAGGGACCTTGTAATTGATGTTGATATGTATCAGTGGAAAAAAGGGTACGTACCTGTCGCACAAAACCCAACCCTACGAATGGAACGGCTGCAACAAAAAGAGATGAGAAAGGGTCGGCCAGGATTCGATGGTGGCGGTTTTGGAACGACCCGTGGCTTCGACCGGACGGTGAAGAAGCGGGGATCGCGTGACGGCCAAAGCGCCCAGCCCGCCCGCGTCAACGGTTCTGAGGCAGGTGCCAGGGTCATGAGAGGTTAGTGTGGTTAGCCGAGTGCAGGCCTGGCAGGGCCATGCAGCGACCACGCAGGAGATGCAAGGGTTTCCGTCCGGTCGCTCCTTCCATTGGCTGTGTTGGCGGGTTTCAGACTCACAGTTCCAGTAAGGAAGGAGCACGGCCCCTTTCCTCCCCTTGGTAGGCTTGGTTCCCTTTGATGCCCCATCCACACTCCTTCCCATCTCAAGTCCAAGCTTGTGGCTTCCCCCCCTCCCGTTCTGACAACTCCAAGCTCGGGACAGGGCTACAACCTTACCTCACCTCCAGCTGCTTCCCGGCAAGCCATGGTTTTGGGTTAATTGTGCCGGCTATACTGATTCTTGATATCCGCCTGCTCAGCTCTTCATCTCGGCAAAATCCCCCCCCAATAATCACCCAAATTTCCGCTGATCTCGCAACGTGGTAGCCGATCATCCACATGCAGGGAAAGACCGTGTCGTTGGAGACTGATGCAGACAGAGACACGCTACAAGCTCCCAGTCGCAGTAGCGTCGATAGCAGGGGCAAGCCTGGTGGCACCGTCAGACGCCGCCGTTAGCAATGGCGGCCCTTTGGCTGTCACTGTTCGCGCTCTGTTGCTCCGGTTTCTGCTTCTGACTTTACTTAGACGCGTCCGTAATGGCGGACTAGACGAGTCCAAGGATTTCGGCCGGGAGCCTCGAGAGACACTATCCCAGCAACATCTCTCCCTTGGACAATCTCACACCCAGATTCTTCAACCGGACCTGACCAGCTCCTTGCCAAAAGTTCTCTTACCGCCAGAGGCGCCCCACTGGCAAGAAGCCCTCAGCAGGTCGACGTGGATGGCCGAGCGCGTGCTGAAGCTATCCACGTTGCTGCGAGACATGGCGGCGCAAGTGCCAGTTGAAGGAAAATAAGCAATATCAGTCAAGCAGAACTAGCCACCAACAAGCAGCAATGTAACAGAGCCACGGCAATGGCTCAGCCCGAGCTACACCAGCTTGGTACAGTTCCTGCAGGCCCCTAGAGATTCCAGCAATGTAGCGGACGGTGCCTAGGCGCTCAGCTCTTCACCCTCTTCCCGGCATGCTTCACCACCTTCCATGACAGGGTTACGGCCGAGACGGGGTTACTACCCCGACAAGGCTACCATGACAGGGTCTCTGTGACGAAGCGTGCGGACGAGGGGGCGAGCTGGGCAAGCAGGGCGAACGGGACGAACAGCTCGCGCAGCTCGCGCAGGGTTGGGGTGCTGGAAGAGTGCTCATGCCCGGAGTCGTGGCTCTCACCAGGACCCGGTTGGTGGGTGGCTCCCCGCTGTCTGTCATTGGGATCAAGGTCCTTGTTGGATACCTACCTACCTCGAGGGAGAGCAGACTGACATGGCCTGGATTTGCACTGCGTTCTCTCGCACTACACGGCCGGCAACATACTGTGTCAATCCCCGCCAAGATACACGGACCCTTTTAATCATATCGCCGATGGCCAGATGAAGACTTACCTACGGAGCTCTGCACGCGAATTCAAGCCAATGTACCCTGCGCTCCCCTTGCGACTGGCGGTTCATACCTGGTCGGCCGGGGGTTCCAGACGGATCCAGGCCCAGAGGCGGCAACAAATCGTTGTCGGCACTATCTCCAAATCTGCCGCGACGGGGGAGCTCTGCCCCACCTTGCTCACTCTTTGCCCTCACTCCCTCGCTGTTTCTCTCACACATGGCCGGGGCCACGGGGGCCCAGCACAATGTCGTGCGCTCGTGCCCTCTGATAAATCTTGGCTCGTTCATTCGCCTTGGTTTTTAACATTCTCCGCGAGAGCCTCCGGATTGAATCCTGATATTGCCCGTCCGGGGGGCCGTCTCTCGTCGTCTTCCCTTCATCTGCTTCCCGCCTCCAACATCGGGCGACGGCTGCCCGCCTTCTGTTGTGCACCAGCGACGAATGGCTACTGGCAGATACTCGCAGTAACCAGCCGGCGAATTCTTGGGGCAAACGACCAGCCATGCTTACCAGTTCAGACCAGCACAACAGGACAAGGACAGCATTGAAAAGTCGAGCCGGGACGAGATGAGATGATCTGGTCCAGAGATGAGCCGGGATGACTGCACTCCGCGGGGCCTATCCGACCCGGAGTCCCATCGCCAACAACCTCAGGTCGACGCCGTGACTGCGCCGAGGCCGGTTGCACCATCATCAACCCACCAAGGTCAACATGTTACTCTTAATGCTGCTCTCGAGGCCGATATGCTGCGGCACAAACTGCGCGCTCTCGAGAATCTCGTTGAAACCCACGGTATGTTTAAGCTAACCCCTTGTTGCTGTTGGCATCGATGTTTTCCATTGTCTTGATTTCCCGACGACCGTTTGAGCCGTATCCTGATTATTGTCCTCACACAGGCCTTACATCACGCATTCCCTCGCTCTCTGAAGCGGAAGAAGCGCGTGCTCTTCAATATCGTTGCGAATGCCTTCAGGCCGCTTGTGTTCAACAGAGTGAGTAGTCAATCTAGGCTTCCATATCCCAGCCTTTTCCTTGGGATCTAGTCCTAAAGACTGTCGGAACTGACCATGTAGATATGGACGTCGCTAGCGTTCTGACCAACACCCTTCCGGTCCCCTTACCACCCGATTATCGTTCGTGGCTTGATCACCACTTTACACATCATGACCGAGCAGCTTACCTCTTGGCCTTACAAGATTCGACGTCAACTCTTAGCAGGTTGAAGGCACCTTTCAAATGTTGGCACGACCAGTGCATCCACTACGTCTACGGATTTTCAACCCAGTTAGACCGAGACAACCATCTTCGAGTTCACTCAGGAACGACCTTGCGGGCTTCGGAGGCACTGATGAAACACGGAGGTTCTTCATTATCAGAGAAAAGCAGTTTTCCGTTGTCGCGGGACCGATTGCCACCCATTCAACCACCGACGACACTTGTAACGACTAACTTACCTTCCCTCCCTTTCCCAACACCATCTACAGCTACAACAAGGAGAGAGCCTGGAGTGAACTTTGGAATCCCGGAGCCTAAACCCGCATTACCTCGAGGGAGAGAAATAGTCCCTGATCCCCAATTACCTCCGCTGAAGCGAGCCCGCATTGGACACCACCGCTTGAAATCTATCGGGGAACTCAACCTTCTTCGCAATAACGATCCCTGTTTGCGATGTCGAGCCTCAAACATCCAAGTAGGCTCTTTCATTCTAATCATTCGATTTTCGCCTGTTCCGCAAACTCACATTCTCACTAGTGCGATGCGAACCACCCCTGTTTACAATGCTCGAGACTGCCCTCGTCCGAGCCGGACACTCACTGGAACGTGCTGGGCTGTTACCGCGGATCAGTCACTTCGCTTGTTGATATTTTACTTCAAGGTACATACTTCGAGTGTCGGCCATTCCATCGTTTGACTGATCCGTTTCCAGGGCCTTTTGCTTGGGCGCCGCCCCAAACGCCAATAACACCCTCCAATCCGCGGCGGCAAAGTATGAATGACCTCATCTTAACACAGAATCCGACTTTGTCACCTGTAACGAGGGTGAGGCTCGATTTTCAGGATGCTTTTTGGTGGCAAGATGGCGAAATAGATCTCGACGAACGTCCAAACCGAGCCTTCGAGGGTGTTTACGAACAAACGGCAACGCCCCCTATCATACGCCTCATTGCATCCAGCCCAAGTTTCCATGGCGTCGCCTTCGATCTTCTCGAGCTTTTGACTATTAGTGGCGGGCTTTCTATGTCGCGAGAGGAAGAAAAGATGGCCCATCCCACCCTCTTCCGAGCCAAACAGTTACTACGAGAGGTCGTATTTTATGATGCATCGCAGCCGAGCCCAGTTATACGAGGCGATCCCAACCTTCCTCTCCGACCTACGGCCGATACTGGTCCTTCTGCAGAGCGCAATCAGATCCTGAGAGAATGCACGCGACGCTTCTTGGTCTCTCTAGACCTTGCCACATCTAACTCGTCAGCCATGGACATTAAACAATGGCTAGGTGTTTTTATGTCACTCTGCATATTCAGTGCTGTCGACACGGTCTTGGTTGATGTCGCCCGCTCCTTCCAGGAAAACCACTCGAGATATCCTGGTGGCGCGTCAGTGGACCGACCCGATCATGTTATTAGAAGCGTATACCAGACGCTTGTATCTCTGTTTGCCGTCTCGGGTGATGCCCTTTTCAGCAACTTGAAGTTGGAAGAGCCGCTCATTCATCAGACAGCCCGTGCGATACTCCGAGAAACATGGCCCACGGCGCATATCTTTTCGAGCTTCGAATTCCTCCTTAAACTCGGCACAGGAGAAGTCCCCGGCTATGGCTTCAACGGCTTTGTTCTTCCAGGAAGACGGTTCTCAGGGCCTAGGGGGGGCGCTCTTCTCCCTTCAGCCCAGTTAGATGCTGTGTCCAGGCAAACGTTCCCTAACCCTGCATCATTCCCAGGCTCGTCGGGTCACGGACTACATCCAGTCCCTTTTGGTGGAAGATCTGACTTTCATGTGCCTGGGCAGTTCATGCCGCCTGGTGAAATGTCAGGACGGGCACGTAGGCACACAGTGGGGGACGATGTATCGCCAGTTCTTCCGGGTTCGCGTCGACCTTCCGGCGAAGTAATCTCCCCATCGAGACTAAAGCCCCCCTCTCGTCGAACCTCGCTGCGCCGCGTCTACTGCGATAAGTGTAACGAGCATCCGGACGGTTTCCGAGGCGATCACGAGCTTAGACGACATATGGACGCGAAACACTCGGCAACGGTCAAACGATGGGTCTGTAAAGAACCCAAAGTTCCTGTACCTTCCTCGCCGCAACCGATCATACCTCTATCACGATGCAAAGCATGCTTGGCACAAAAACGTTACGGCGCGTACTACAATGCCGCCGCTCATCTCCGACGCGCCCACTTCCGACCGCACCGAGTAGGAAAGGCAAGTGGCGATTGGCCATCTATGAGCGTCTTGAAAGACTGGATGCGTGAAGTACGCCAGTCTGTCGATGTTGCAGAGGAGCATATATCTAGTGGTGAGGAGGATATGGAGGACTTCCAGACACCGGCAGAATATAGGGACTCTGTCTCTCAACGAGCGTCCCTAGCCCCTGAGCTACCTTTGCAGACCGCTACGGTTCTAGGACCACGCCTATCGTCGACCTCTGTTGAGCCATCGATGCCGATCGAACGAGCGAGCCCGTCCCGACGGCCTAACGAGAACAGAACGAAATGCCCCCACCCGGACTGCGGACGCGAATTCCGCGACCTGGCCTCACATATGCTCACCCATCAAGAAGAGCGACCAGAGAAGTGCCCTATTGTAACATGCGAGTACCACACCAAGGGGTTTGCGCGCAAGTACGACAAGAATCGCCACGCTCTTACCCACTATCGCGGCTCCATGGTGTGTCCCTTTTGCCCTGGTGTTGGCAGCCCTTTTGAAAAGGTCTTTACACGCGCCGATGTCTTCAAGAGACATCTGACGGCCGCTCATCAAGTCGACCAGTCCGGTCACAGCAGCGGCCATCGAATCCCCGGTGGCGACGATCAGACGGGGATAAAAGCGCGGTGCTCCATCTGCAAGAATGGATTTAGCACTGCGCAAGATTTTTATGAGCATCTCGACGACTGCGTTCTTGGCGTCATTGTGCCAACCGCCGGCGCGTCAACTCAGCAAAGCCGACCGCGGCCGCAGTCGCCGTAGCAGCAAACGTCGAAATGAGACAGATATATTGACATTGAAAAGAGAGAGAAAAAAAATAGAGCAACTGGAATGAACGCAACGGCTTGAGCTACTTTGGGGATACGATGCAGTGACGGACTGGGTTTCCTTTGTCGAAACATGGGTCATTATAAAAGACAAGTGCCTGGAGCACGAACGAACTTTGGATTCTAGATACCACCAGAATTTTTCTTTGGCGACATTCGCCGTCTTTTTCTTTCTTTTAGTTGTACGATTATATCCCTAGGTTGGGCATACTGCTTTTCAAGGTTGAACTGATTTGAGTTGAACTGATGTCGATGTCACTTGGATGGAGCGCAAGGGGTATTATATGCATTTGTCTTGATGTTTTTCAACCCATTGTAATAGTATTAAACCAAAACCACCGCAGTATCTCTATACTTGCGGTATCTTTCAAACTCTCGAGACTATCCGCAACCCTGGTGATGATATATAGGTATATCGACTTTTGACGGAAAAGGATAAGGGGAAACAGCAGAGAAGGGGTAAAAAAGGAAATGCAATGATAGAAACGCCAATGCCATGCCATAATCCTTTCGCTGCATCAAACTCTCTGATGAATGCTATGTACAAAATATGCCAAAGAAAAGAGTTCGGGGGTGTCTATTTCGAGGTAGAGTCCTCTGATGGCAGAGCCTTCTTCTCGTTGATAGAGTCATCGACCATGAGGGCCTCATCGCGGCGGCCAATGTTCTTGGGGCTGGATCGCTTGAAGAAGTCCTGAATCTCGGGGGAGAAATCGTCGTTGTCAGGCATGGTGTTGCCCTCGGTTTCCTTGGGACCGCGGCTGGCTTGGACGAGCTCCCACTCGGCGCGCATGTCGTCAATCTTTGAGCGCCAGTCAGCCTCGGGGTCGTAGGCTTTCCCGAGGCCGCAGATGCGCTCCCATAGGGACAGATGAGCGGGGTTGACGGCGACGCCGTGGTACTCCTCCTCCTTGCCATCGCGGATGTAGTGCCAGCGGCGCTCCTGCTCCTTGAGGTCGAGACCGGTGGTGTCGGGGAGGAAGAGCCAGGTGAGGAGCATGCCGAGAAGACCGAACCAAGGGACGACATAGAACTTTGTCTGGTCGTCGATGTAGTTGTAGAGGACAGAGGCGAGGAGGGCGCCAGACTTGCCGATACAGGCGGAGAAGCCGTGAGCGGTGGCACGGATGGGCGTGGGGAATACCTCACCAGCGACGAGGAAGGTGACCGAGTTGGGACCGAACTGGTTAAAGAAAGACGAGATGAAGTACATGGCCTGGAACGAGTGGATTCCGGCAGGGCTGGTGTAGTACTTGTATTTGAAGGCTGGGATGACGAACATGAGGAAGCACATGAAGAAACCGACCTGCTGCATGGTCTTGCGGCCGTACAACTTGTTGTCGATGAGGAGGGAGGCGAGGTAGTAGCCAGCCAAGGAGACGGTGATGTTGACAAGGTTCCAGGTCCAGGTGGTGAAGATGGAGTGGCTGTCGCCAGAGATGACCTTGATGAACTGGCCCTGGAAGAGCTTGTTGCCGTAGAAGAAGACATCATTGCAGAACCAGGTACCGGCAGTGGCCGTGAGACGGCCACCGAAGTGAGTGAAGCAGTATCGGAGGGCGTTCAAGTCGTAGCCGGTGACATTGGAGCGCTTCTTGGCCTCGGCGAGCTGCTTGGAGGCGCTGGGCATGCGGTAGGTACGGTAGTAGAGCAGCCAGAGGGTGCCGATGGCGGGAAAGGCAAATGAGAGACGGAAAGTGAACTGAGCAGCAGAGGTGGTGTAGGGAGGCGAGCTCTGGCCCTTGTTGAAGATGGCGAGAAGGGCAATGAGGACGACCTGGTTGACGAACTGACCCCAGCCCTGCATCAGGAAAGCAGTGGTGACACGGCGGCCACGGTGCAGACGATCCTCGCGGGTAGAGAGCTTGCCGCCAGTGGAAGCACCCTCAAGGGAAGAGGTGGCAGTAATGGGATACTCGCCGCCAACGCCAATACCGTAGAAGAAGAGGCACCAAGCGTAGCAGATGACCCAGCCCTGGAGAGTGAGACCCCAGCTGGCAGTGAGCATGATGAGACCGAGGAACATAATGGCTGCATCTTGAATGAGACCCCAGCGTCGGCCAATCCAGTCACCAATGACACCAACAAAGGCCTGGCCAACCATGATACCGATGATCTCGAGATAGGTCACACTGGCGACCCAGTTCTTGGAGCAGACCTCGTGGCCCTTGCCCCAGCACTCGGGCCAAACGGCCTTGAAGAGAGGCTCGAGGTTACCGATGGAGAAGAGGACGTAGCCCTCAAGACCGAGACCGGCACCGGGGATGACGGCATGGCGGAAGTACCAAGAGAGAGGCGACAGAGGGTCCTCCTTGAACATGCTCCATGCGGTGCCGGCCTCTTGCCTGGCAGCGCCATTGTCGACCTTTGAGACGAAGCGGGCGCGTTTTGCCAAGGGCAGGTCGGCCCAGTAGACACCGTCCTCGGTGTAAGAGTCGTCGGGACGGGTCACATGACTGAAGATGCGGCGCTCTTCAGCGGTAGCATGGGCGAGAGGCTCATCCGGGTCGTCGCTGTCCGGGGGTCCATGCGGGATCGGGATCTCACCGGGGATGGTAGTTTCGTGATTATTTCTGTGAACCATGATTGCACAAGTCGAGCAAGAGTTGGTGATGATGTTGAATGAGAGTCTTTGGTGGTGGAAGGGAAGAGGGTTCTGCTCTGCAGAAGTGCACAAGTGCGAGTGTCTCAAACACCAAGAAAAGGGTTTGTACAATGAGGCGAGAGATGAGTAATGTCAACCAATTGGGTTTGGGTAAAAGACTATAGACTGGTAGTTATCCTGTCTTTTGCTCTGGAGAGACAAGAAAAAAACCAAAGCTTGTAAAGGAGCGACGGACGGGCAGTATTTGAAGTACAACGGCGAGCGACGTAGTTGGCGTCTGGAGCATGGAGATGCAACGGATATCGACGAGCATCGTGAGAGTATCTGAGCCAGTCAGAATGCTCAGATTAACCTCGTGGGAGAACGTATGGACCAAAGACGATCTCTGGGGTCGAATTCGGGGGGTGTTGGCCTGTTGTTGGGGTGTGTGGGAAATCTGGAGCTGTCCCTGGCGCATCAACGCATGTCGCCGCGTCGTCGCTTCTTTCAGGGACCGACTAAAGAAGCCAGAGCCAGAGGAGAGCTTGGAGAGAGAAAAAGCGGGCTCGGTGCGGGTTTGCATACTGGCTAGCTTCTAGAACCCAGGAAACGCCATGGGTGGGCGTGGGTATGATGCATCAACAAAGTGGGATCCACGAGCGTGGGATGATCCCCCCTGGGACTTGATCGAACGCCGAGAGATCGAGGCTAGATCCTGACAAAGAGGCGAGCGAGGTTACAGAAGAAGCGACCGAGAGACAGAATGCACGGCAAATAAGTCCCGAGATAATGTGAGGTCAGGGATTGAAAAGAGACGGGGAGGGATGACGAAATGGAGCATTGCCGCCGTCATGTTAGTGAGTGCCGAAGGGGAAACCAAGTTGTGGTTAACAGCGGTAAATTATTATCCTGTGTCCTGTATCCTGTATCCAGACGAGGCAGGAACTCGCGTGACAGGCTGTGTTTCTTGCCGAGCGCGCATCATCATCCGTGCGGTGCTTTCCGCGACCCGCATGAACCGGTTAAGACGGCATCTCTCAACCAGCAAAGACCCAGTTGCGAGTAATTCGGCCGACGCCGCCTCGGTCCCAAAGCGAGGATCACTGCTTGAAAAAAAACACATCATGGCATTTGGGACCCTCTTGGATCTTTTGGCAGCCATTCGGATCATGAGGTTCGGGTTCTTGTCGACGCTCACACACCATGACGGCCCGTTTCCTTTTTGTTTCACACACACACACACACACACACACACACGCAGCACATACGGAGACATTAAAGAAAAACCTTTCCTCTCTCGGTGTCCAAATGCAGACACCGGGCACGCCAAAAAGAACTGTCTGTATTCAATGCACCTCATTTCTTTCGCATCTTGGGCCCGTTGCTGATCATCATCATCTGTTTTATGCCCTGCCGATAACGCCAAGCGCTTACGTTTCGCCATCTCCCGTCTCGGCGCTCGCGGGATTGGACCGACCAGGCCCAAACGGGTCAAGCCTGGTAAAACTTGGCTGCAGGGCAGGTACGAGGTACCTCTGCGGTGGGGTCCTCGTGCGGGTACTTGCAACGACATGCGACCCAATGTGGAAAGAGGTCGTGTGATGCCTTTGGCTCGAGGAACGTCCAACTCGAGACACGCACACGCACACACGCAATTTCTATCTCTTCAAAGGGACCCTGAGCTTATTGACCCATCCGTAAACTCAATTTGAATGCTAAATCTCTAAATCTACCCTAAATTCCGCCTAAAGTAGCTAAAGATCAACAGGTAAAGAAAAGAAAAAAACATCCACAGCATCGCAATTCCAGCTCATATAAACAAACACCCTCAAAACTTGACCGAATCTACCCTGAATCTCCCCACCCACTACGTTACCTCGTCTCCAATCTCCAATGCAAGCCTCACCTCACCAGACTTTTGCTCGGTGTCCATTTTCTGCTTGACCCATCCCACACTCTTTTTGCGTCAAATTAAAAAGACATGACCACCAGAGACACATACATACATGTCCACCGCAGGCAAGAGATAGATCATCCTTGATCAACCAATACCACTACACTTGCTCGTCTCCCCGAGGCCAACTCAACTCATGAATACCAAAGACCCACGATGATTCATTCCACGTAATACGCTCATTACACGCCTTGTCCTCGACCATCTCCAACGGCGGCGGGCCTTGATTAACCATAACACCATGCATGCTTCCCTCAGCCCGCAACCCAGCGAATGATACTCGATACTACCTCTCCACATCAATCTACTGACACTTGACATTTCAGACAAGCTCTGATTTGTCAACCCTCTTCCCCCCCTCCCCTTTCTCTGAAACCGGATAACTACGTACCTCATTGGTTTTGCTCCCGGCCGGTTGAAACAACCATGTACCGGAGCATCAGAGACTACAGAGTGGACAAGCGAGGTTTTCGGAGCCGATTTCTAGCTCATCGCCAAGTCTAGGCTTGCTTGGCTGCCGGACCTGCAGTCCGTCCAGCTAGTCCGTCTTCGCTCTCGCTTCTCGGCCGATATCGTGCCACATGTCCGTTCGCCTGACAGATCCTTCGGCTACATGTACCTACAACAAGATCCATTTTAGGTAATCACAGACAAGTAATGGTGCATCTCTGGTACACGTATATGCATATATAGCTTGTTTGCTTAAAATCTCTACTGCGGCATATCCTCGCATATCGCTCGGGCAGACCTATCGACACCCAAATCAACAGGTAGGTCCAAGGCAAGTTGGAATTCTGCAACTGCTTGTCGCCTCAATCTCTCAACCCTGGAACCCAATCAAAGCCCCATCACAGCTACTCCCATTTACCAGATATGTCCACAGTAGTCCCCCATCACCTTGCGAGAGACTTCTTTGTGTGTCCCGATGGCCTGATTGCCCTTTGCAACTTTTCATGACCTCGACTGCATTGTCCAAGTCTTCTGCTTGTCTTGGCCCTTTTTATTGCGTAAACACGACCAAGCAACCAGTGTGAAAAACTCCCTAACCATCCCCTGCACGACACGCTCTTGGAGATCCCAAGCGGATTCAGTCTGTTCGTCTTCCATCCTTCTCCCACTCTTGTCCTTTCCCCCGCATGATATGCGCGCGCAAATGACAAGGCCACCATTTCCACACTTCAGTTCACCTCCGCTCAGTTCTCTCCGCTCAAACGCCACGCTGCATTTCCTAGTTACAAAAGAAATGTCGAGAAAAAAAAAAAGTCGAAATGTTAAGATGGGGTTGTTGACAGGCTGCAATTCTGTCATGGGTAGCTTTGGACAGCCTGGTTTGAGCATCTCATCTCCCAGGCGGCCTTGGTGTGGCCTCGTCTGCGTCTTCACCGCCGTCGCCATCACCTCGCGTCGTTGTCAATGGCCGTGGTGTGGCGTCGACGCTTTCGGTCCCGTCATCGTCGTGCTTTGGGGTTCCCCCCTCTGCCTTTGTTCCGGCGTCTCGTGGTGTTCGTGCAGTCGCTGCCGCAAGCAATCCGCCATCAAGCGGTCCAATCTCCATCTCCTTGGAGGGCGTCGTTACAACCTGCGTCACGGCCTCGGGTGTGCTTTCAGATCCCATCGTCATGCTGTCGTGGCTGTTCGCCCGCATCATCTCGATGCCGAGCTTAGAGCTCGGGAGGCTTGCCTTGGATTGCTGACTGCCGCGTCCGTGGTGCTTGTCTCTACCGTTTCCAAGCTCTTCGTCTTCATCATCGGCAGACTCTGTGCCCTCGAAAGTTTTCTGCTCCGATACTTCTTTTTTGCCTTTGAGCTTATCGTTGGCCCGAGGCCGATGCTCCATTTGTGCCGGAGCCGACTGTTGGGCCATTAGGTGAGGAACTGCTTTTCTCGATACCTCCATCATATCCCCCTCTGTCGTGATGTTCAGGCCCCCTTCGTCCCAGTCGTTTGTAGCTTTGCGACTGATGACGACTGGCACCTCGTCTGTTGTCGCCGATTCCGAGTCACCAAACAGTGACGAGCTGATTGAATCTTCTCGGCTCGACATCATCGCAGTTCCAAGACGTCCTGCATAGATGGACGAGCCCGAGGTTGGACTGTCCTCCAACCGAGAGTTGGCCTTTCGGATCCCTAGCGGTACTGGCCGAGGCATGCCTATCGACGAGTTATGTCCAGGTGACTCTGGTCGCCATTGGCACAACCCCCGAAGTACCTCGGTCAACTTGGAGGAGCTTATGGGCTTCTCGATCAGCGAGTCAAAGTAGTGTGGCGCCTGAAGCTCCTTGAGGTACGCCGTGATAGCCACGATAGGTGTGTGCGAATTGGCATTCTTTGTCTCTCGAATCATCCGTGCCACGTCGGCTCCGTTGATCTGGGGCAGCTGGTACTCGAGGAAGATGACATCAAACTTAATCTCGCTCATCGAGTACCGAACTGCCTCGGAACCGTTCGGTACGGAGATGGTCCGGCACCGTAGCTTCTCCAGCAGCTTCTCCATGACCATGCGTGACACAGGGTGATCCTCACAGATCAGAACGTCCAACGGACGGAAGGTAGGTCCTCCATCAAACGCAATCTGAGATAGCCGTCGTGAGCTCTGCCTGCGACGCTGGACCCGAAGAAGCGCATTATGCTTCTCGCCTTCATTATCCGACGACGACGGAGACATGTCGAACACCTGGCTTCTCCGGTTTCGATGATGCTGCAGAATGTCGGACGTGACAGGGCTTCCGTCTTGGGACTGAGAGCCTACAGTAAGTGACCGCGATCGTCCTGCTGACGAATTGCTGGACTGTCTGGGGGTCGCCATAGACTTCTGAGGCGACAGGGATAGGGGAGGTGGCGCCGTGCCACGGCTTTTGGCTGGGGATGACGACGAGGATGCAGCGACTGTAGTGGCGGCCTTCTGCAGGCTTGGCGGCACCTTGGGTATCTCAAATACCGAGCTGGGCGGCAGAGATGCCGCCGCTGATTGGTGCGAGAGGCTAGAAGCGTTACTTGACGCCTTTCGTCGTCCGTCAGCCCCTTGTCCCGCGACGAATGAGACGAGCAACGGCGATGACGGTTGAGATGGCCGGCTCGGCGATGCGTTCGCGTGGCTGAAGCCTGATGGCGACTGCGCTCGGTTCGTTGCCTTGGCATTGGATATCGTTCTTGAAAGAGGATTCGAAAGTACAGGGCTGCCTTCAAGCGAAGGTGCTGGTGATACAACACTGCTCGCACCTCCGGGGCCAACAGAGGATTGCTTGCTCTGAGCGGCCAGTGCCTCGGCCCGCAGTTTCTGGATCACGTCCTTGTTGGCCTTCTCAAGCACAGGTAGATTCTTAAATGAGAACGACCCAAAGTCATCCATTGCCACTGGTTCGCTCAGACGTCTTGACTTTAGGTCGCGAACGTGAGGTGGAATGTGTAACGGCATGAGCTTCCGGCTAATCGAGTTGACATGTGATCGAACTCGAGATAGGGCGTCATGAGGCCGCTCGGCATACTCAGAGCCCGCCGTGGACGATTGCGGAGATGCCTGATCCTCCATCTCCTCCGCAAAAGACTGCAATACCGCGCCTCGGGCATCAAAGTACTCAGTGTCTTCGGGATTCTCTGGTTGCGGCACAAACTGAGGCTCATCCTCCAGTAGTGTCTCCCAATTCACATCATGAAACCACGGATGGTTGCGAATCTCTTCTCCACGAGAGAAGAACTTATCCTCGCGGTTCGAGCCCAAGCGCTGTTGAGGCTCCGTACACAAGAGCTTATTGATCAGATCCTTCGCTTCATCAGATACCGGCTCGCACTCGTCGTCGGCCGGCCATTGGATCTTCCGCGCCAGAATATTTTCAAAGACGTGCTCAGCCTCGCCAGCGTGGAAGGGGGGGATTCCATAGAGAAACTCGAAAAGGATGCATCCAACAGACCACCAATCGCTAGTTTCATCCTGCTTGTCACCGTTGATGGTTTCAGGGGCTAAGTAATCCGGCGTGCCTACGAAGCGTCGATTGGTGTCTTCGGGGTTGAACAGGGCCATTGGAGGAGGCATCATGTTGGATAGTGGAAGAGAATTTCTGGTATGGCTATCCATGCTGATCCTCGAGTTGACGCTCGCGGGCAGATCCGGTGAGCCCTGCGCGATTGCCTCCTCGTCCAGCGGTGATCTCATGCTGTTGTGCTGGGATCCCGTCTCAGAACCGTTCAAGGAAAAGGCTGAAACCATGTGCACAAGACTCTCGCTGCCGCCACTGTCACTTCGATGAGTGCCCGACACGCGGCGTGGCTCTTGGCCAAGACTGAAATATGATGGTTGAGTCAAACCACCATTTTCCGGGGTCATCTGTGGCGTAGCGCTGGGTGAATGAACATGCCCATGCAAGTCAAGCGAGGCAGATCTCGACGAAACAAGAGACGAAGATCGAGCAAATGGCCCTTGCTTAAGCAGATCCGGTGTCCCATCGGAGGGCTCACTATTCAACGCCCGCTTCTGTCGACCAACCAGACCCATTCTCGAGAGACCAAAATCTGTAAGCTTGAGGTGACCTTTCTGGTCAATGAGAAGGTTATCAGGCTTCAGATCACGGTGAATGATGCCTTGACTATGCAGATGCTCAACACCCAAGACCACTTCGCCAAGATATTTCTTTACCCATTCCTCAGGAAGTCCTCCGAGGATCTTGATAAGCGAAGCACAGTCGCCACCGTTAAGGTATTCCATGACGAGGTAGAGGTAGTCCTTGCTCGAGAATGTCCAGTAGAGCTTGGCCACAAAGTCGCTCTCTCCTTGCCACATCATGATAGCGCGCTCGGCTTTGACGTTGCCTACTTGGTTCTTTGCTACCATGTCAGCCTTCTTGAGGACCTTGATCGCAAAATATTCTCCGGTAGACTTCTTCTTGGAAAGGTAGACGCTGCCGAAAGCACCCTTGCTGATAGGCTTGATGATTTCAAAATCTTTGATCGACGGTTGCGTTGGTCGAGGCTGCGGAGGAGCTTGACTGGCGCCCAGGCGGGGCGAAGGCGGCGGCTTCATGACGAAGTCTGATATGGCTGCCGAGGATTGCCTCCTGTGATGTCTATGAGTGTGTATAGCAGGGGAGCTGAAGTCGCTACCGGGGAGCATCGGTGATGCTTCTGGAGAAACCAGTCCTTCTTGAGACGTGGGAAATCCTCGAGCCTTGATCCGCAACGGCGAAGATGGTTGGCCTGGCCTGGACGGAGATTCTTGACGATAAGGAGACGATGTACCAGGCAGGATGAGGCTTCTTCGGTGACGCCGCCTGGTGCTTGCAGCGCGTCTGAGGTCCCCAAACTCGGAAATCGGGGATTCGGTCCGGGGGGCGTTGCGAGATGCGACCGATGATGATCGGAAGCTTCCTTCGCTGCCGACAAACTCACCACCCTCCAAGTAAACAGAGTCTCGGCGAGTATCTCGTGCTTGAGCTCCGACGTTACCCAGCCCGCCGAGATGGGACCTGGGAGTAGGGCATTCCTTGGGGCTACTGGACCTCGTGGATGCGATGAACGATGTTGGTCGCGATTGATTCTTCTTGTCAGAAATATCCATTTGACGCAAAGCCGTAGCCAAGGCAGAAGGGCTGTTTAAAGGCTCAGCATACATCTCTCTTTCTCGAGACTCGGCTTGTCGAGATTCGGATGGAAGAGACCCTGGCGGAGGAGACCCAGATGGAAGGGTCTCGGGTGGAATATCCTCATCGTCTGCAGCGTCTTCATCACACGTTTCACACTGCTCATACTCCTCTGGGCCTAGTTCTTCTTCCTCTTCGGTGGAAGAGGAGAGCTCGCCGGCGGCAATTCGAGCTGCTTTCCTCAAAGCTTCGTCAATACAGTCCTGGACGAGACAAGCCAGCTCAATTCGAATGCGTTCGGCGTACTCGATGATTTTCCGATGGCGGAACACAGCATCGACCTTTGTCCTGGCAACCTTTTCTGTATCCGCACATAGAAGTGCCAGGCCTTGTTCCTGTTCCAACGTGTTTGTGCTTGGAGAATGCCACTGCAGTACTTGTGATATCCGGGATTCAGACTGCGGCGACTGAGTACGAAACTCGCCATTGTTTTGCTGTGTTGAAGACTCCTTGATGGCAGGAGTGCTGACTTCGATAGCAGTGTCACAGAGGTCCATGAGAAGCTCGACTATTCGAGCCTGGGGTCGGCGAACGGCGAATGAGCGTGCCCTGGTATGCCCAAATCCACCAGAACGTTCCCTAGATCGAGGTAGGGAGCTACCAGGTGATGATTGCGTTGAGGGCGGTGGACCGATGGGTAGGCCCTTGTATTCGGCAATCGGGATGGTGGTTTGGTCGCCGGTCAAGGACCGACTTTTGCGAGCCTCCAAGGCATCGAGCACTTTGACAATGGAGTGGCGGTGCTCAGTCAAGTTCTCCTGAGCCATCTGCACATCCATCTCGGCTCGATGCTCTTGAAGACAGAGATCGGTGTGCTTCTCGAACCACCACCGAGGGATCTGACGCTCACAAATACGGCAGAGAACCGGGGGTGGGGGGTCCTGCTGTTCGGGCTCGTCGAGGCCAGATTCAGCGAGCTGAGTCAGATAGCCGGCCAAGACTTCAGCACCAGAGCCTAGAGAATTGACAATGACACTGGGGAGGTCGATCTTGATCTCTCGAGGAGCGATGTAGGGACGCAGCATCCACATTGTCTGTGAGGGGTTATCAGCATTTGTACGTTTCTTATCAACCACCGGAGAAGTCTTACGTGACTTTCACCTCCCGAGACGCTATCATAAACCATGATTCCCTGGGCCTCGAGGTCGACAGCCGGTGGCTGTTTGTCCTCGCCGTTGTTTTGAAGGTCGTCGATTGACAGGAGCTTGGAGAGGGGGCCGAGCTGAAGGGCGAAACGGACTCGGTGGCTTCGAGAGTCATCCTTCTTCATGGACTCGACGACGTCGGTAAAGACGTTCTTGTTGTCGCTAAGTATCAAGTCGGAAATCGGGAGGCCGTTGACCGTCTCGGATTGGGTGCCCACGACGTCGGTCCAGGACGGACTGACCCATTTGATGGTGCCATCCAGATTGAGGTCGACAATGGTATTGAGGGTCTGCTCGGCCGCTTCACGGAGCTCTTCGCGTTCGTCTCGGATATCCTGGGTAAAAGATCTCTCCATGGCCGTCGTTTGTTGGGCCCTCAAAGAGGTGACTGCTGGGGGCGCCAGCGTGGCGCCCGACGGAGAGTCCATGATGTCTCAATTATCGGCACTGATCAGTCAAGAGATGATGAAGCAGTGTCTGGCGTTTCGTTCGTTCTCGTCGGCGGCCGTAGCCCGGCGAGAGGGCAGCTCAGCTGGTGACTGATGACCCAGCAGGAAGCACAAGTGGGGAGACTCGGGGTCTGGCAAGGGCGCCAGAACTACAGACCCGCGAGACTCGGAGACATGACTGAGGGTCGGCTGCGAGCAGGATCTCGGGCTGACGCTGTGCAAGTCTTAGGCATGGACCATGGGAAGTCGAGCTTTGTCGGTCTTGGAGGAGCCTTGGACCTTGGACCCGAGAGGGAGTCTTGTGGGAGACTGCGGGCCCCGAACCTAGCAGAGATGATCGGGTACCTGCTCGTAGAAGGCGAAAGGTGAAACAAACGAATTGACGTAGCTTATCGATAGGATTCGTCGGGTGAGGGCAGAAATTGTCGGATGATGGTTGAATCTATAAGGGAACAATTCGAGTATTTTGTCGTCCAAGACGCTCACAGAAGTCGGGGGTCACAGTGGCCGTTGAAGCCTCGAAGGGGGCGGAAGACAAAGTTCAGCCCAGGCGCTTCACGATGGTCGTGGCTCGCGTTCCTCTCATGATACAATAAGCGGGGAAAACGTACCATGGGCCAATCATCGCACACCCCGGGCGCATCTCCGGGGGGGCTAGCTCTTAGTCTGCTGAGCTGCAGTGCACTCCCAGGCTGTGTAAGATGCACCCGACGCTCTGTTGCTACCCATTGTCACTTATCACTCATCCAGGACCCGAAACCACGATCAGCGAGGTTTTTTTTTTTTAGTTGGGTTGTTTTTTGGTCGCTATTTTCGCCAAACGAGTTTCTGCGGCAGTGTTTCTCCATAGTATCAACGTTTCAGACAGCAAGAGAATGGGGCAGGACCCCGACGGTTTCCCCCCTCTTCTCTTGCTCTCTCAGGAACTTGTTTATTTTTGTGTTTTCTGTTATTAACCTAACCTTTTTAGTTGTTATTCTACACGTCAACAGCCCCCATCTCAATCTGACCGAGGGTTCACTTGGCTCTTCCCTCCAATGCAAGAGAGGTTCCGTTGGAGCAAGGCACCGTGGATGGACGAGGTATTGATCTTCTCCCCACGTGCCTCACACACTGTAAAAGGATTTCTTTGTCCGAGTCGATCGAGATTCTATCCTCGAATGGTCGACGGCTAGACCACAATAGATGTGCCATGTACTGTGCTGTGGCAGCTCACGATCTGCTGCGAGGAAAAAGGAGAGAAAAGCTTTCATCGTCAGGTGCCTCATGGGAGCTGCAGCACAGAGCCACGAGGGAGCGTAAAACTGATGATCTCTTCTGGTTTCTCTCCCCTTCTCCGCCTCAAGTGGCCGCATCCGCGCTCTCTTCCCCGCCAATCGACGGCTCAATAGCGCCAATACTGCAACAGTCTCACCCTGACCCTGGTGCAGTCGCAGTCACAGTCGCGGATCTGAAGGAAGCATTTCTCTCAAGCCAACCCGGCAGCGGGCGTCGCGGAAACGGCCCGGACATGGCGAGACAAGCACCTTTTGTCAAGCCTCAAGCCGCAAGCCGCATTTTAACTTCTCCCTGGGATGGGCTTTTATCTTCATGCCATGACGATGTCAAGCTTCAAGATACACAAGTACCAATTGGACTGTGGCTTCCTGCCCTTCAAGCCTTTGTTTAATCTCCGTTTCTCGTCTGTCGCATTGAATCCCACCTTGTGCCCCCAGTTACATATTGCTCACGGCTGGAGGTGAAATACTACGGTCAGGGTGCAATGCATTGTTTGTTATGCGTCCTCGTCTCCAGGCAATCAACTAACTTACCTTAACTCACAGACGTCGTTGAGCGAGTCACGCCGTTGCGCCGCAACTTGATGCTCACCGCCCGTCCTTTGTGTTGCCTCTATTCCTCCTCTGCCGGTCTCCAACTTCTAATCTGGCTTGCACGCTTGCATCGGGTCTCTTAACGCTGCATTAATGGGCTGATCTTGATGCTATTTCTCCTCCCACCCCTAGCTTTTTGGCTGTTTGGCCCTCCCGCCTGATCCCCGGGCCAGCCAAATGCGCAACCATCATCAGCATAATATTGCACCACTATTCTCCAACTGTCCAATACTCCCCCGTCTCCAGGGTTGCCGGGTTGCAGGATCACCACTTTTGATGCATCCTCATCAACTGCCGGTTCTTGTCAAGCAACGCACCTCATGGCGGGCTTTTGAGAGCATCACCTCCATCCCATGCCCTGCAGCTCTGGCTACTTCTGGCTACAACACCCATTCTTCGTATGGCGCCCCCAATGACGCCCACCTGCACATCCCCACAAATCGACACCCTCTCTCGTTCAGCCATGCATTCCCTCCCACCATCTACTTGCAACGATGATGACAATAGAGAAACAATTGTCTTTCCTTGTCGCAAATATGTATGCTGCCGGTATATCAGACAAGGCGTGTGTCTGCTGTTTAGAAACATGACATGGCATGACGGTGAACTGATCCACCGAGTCAAAGACGTCCATACTGAGTAATTACCTTGGTTGGTTTATTACAGCAACAGCCACTGTTCTCTCTGCGCCTCGAGTATCTTACCCTTCTCTATCCACCGCTCTTCAAGCCATGTCGCCAGCTCTTCGTCCTTGACCGGCAGAGACTCAATAGGAAACCGACGAGCATGCACGTGGAATCTGTACCCACCCTGGTCGCTCAACCCCGGTGCACTCAATGTCTCCCACATAGAAGGCGCTTTCTGGAACGTCCCCTGGTGCTGATAAGCGATGGTGAAGTCGTAGATGGCCTTGACCTGAGATGCTTGTCGGAGGTGCTGCACCGTAGCAATGAAGCCCTTGGTGCGCGGGTAGAGCAGATTTGTTGGCTGCCGCCGATTTGCCAGTTTGCAAAAGTCTATCGACTCTTGATACTTGGCCGGGGTGAAGCGAGTGCCCTCGCTGAAACTGATTAACCCTAATCCAAGCGTCAGTCTCATATGTGATGGACAAGGCCAGCCTAGGTAGGCTCTCGCCACCCGACACAACTTACAAGTCGGAAATGCTTTCTGAACCATGTTGGCAAACACACGGTCTAGCTCGCTCTTATCCCGGAGCCAGTTGCGGCTCACCAGGGGCATTCCCATCGCCCAGAGGCCCCAACCCAGGAAAGGGACGAGACGCAGCTGGACTTTGGCAAAGTAGCGACATCGGCCGAGCATACCTGCTCGCATCGCCAGCGCCTGAATGAGATAAAAGTCGGACCAGGCGACATGGTTGGCCACGACAATGGCCGACTCGCCAGGCGGCAGAGCATCACCCGAGCTGGAGATCTGAGCCCCGTTGGCGCGAGTGAAGATGAGCTGGATCCATGCCCACACGGACCGGGCAATCTGAGAGGAGGCGTCGTAGACGAGTCGGGGAGCGATGAGCTTGAGTGGCAGTAACAGTGACAGAGTAATGTCGGCTAGGAAGAGGTAGACCACCCATGGCGCGGTCAAGGCAATGCCCCGAAGCTGGTTCAGCAGAGAACCGTTTGGAGCCATGACGACAAATCAACGCAAGGCTCTCAAAGCTCTCTTGTCTATTTAGTATGTCCTGTTCCAGCGGTGTTGTGTTTTGAAGCTCGCGATTTCTCCAATATGGATTGTTTCTATCTGGACTTACAAGTGCAATGGATGACGACATGCATTCCCGATGGAGCCGATTTCGAGACTTTTAGAGTGCCTGTCATTGGTTGAATGAGGAACATGGCTTTGGGCTTCACCTCGCCAACTCTTGTTGACTCACTTCACATGACAACGGCGGGCAGCAAAGCATGTCAGACTTGTCAGCTCAGTACGATGGTCTCAGTGTTGAATCATTGGTCTCAATGAGCTGCCATGTTCCAAGCCTCCCGTCAGCGCAGCAACGTCACAGCACGTTCCTGATGCCCCTCGCACAGCGCAACGGGCGTCTCCATAAATACCCGGGAACCTATCTCGGAGATCTTAGTCAAAGCTCCCGGAATTTCGGCTATTGGTTGTCAATGCTTCTCTGACGATAGATCTTGAACCCCAATCCGAGTGTTCCAATAATCAGTATTAATTCCCCTTTCCTCGCAAGAGAATAACAGCCTGTCAGTTAATCAAAGTGTTTCTGTTTCACTAACAGCGGATGTAAATGTCCGTTGGCAACCGCATTAGGTTTGGACTTGTGAAGCGGAGAATGCGGGGGCTGTGTTGATCAAGACAAGAGAGACAAGAGAGAAACAACTTGGACAAGAGACGAGACACAAACAAACTCAGTCTCCTCCTCAAGTTCCAAGCAATACTAAGCCCAACTGTGGTTCTTGTGTTTCTCAAGAAGCGACACACTTTTCTCTTCTCTCTCTTCCTTGCCTTGCTTCGTCAGCATAGATCAAGAGTAAGTGAGGATCTGACGCGCCTGCTCATCACAACCAACTCCGGCTTACACTCCACATCGGTGTTGCCGAATCATACTCATCCTTACTAAGCCATTCAGACGACCCTTTTCCTCCTCCCGAGGCGCCCAGTGGTTCTAGAACCTCGCCCGACATAATCAATAAGTTCCACGGCCGAACAACCGTCTCTTTATATCCAAATCATCAAGCCATAAACCCATTGAGCTGGCGCGTCTCTTTTGTCGGCACTTCCTTCGGGCAATACAAGACAGAGTTTTATTTGAACACTTAGCGGCGTTCAACTTCGTCGATCGAGGTGCCCTCGGGCATATCGCATCATCCATCCGATATCCATCCGATATCAAATTAGTCACCAGTGACGACACTAGTCAGTAGATGCCCCAGAACCTCGACGCTGATACCTGAGCCACGACTGTGCCTCCACGGACTTCAACTCGCTCCTTTCCGTCTCAATCTTCTCACATCTAACTGATCTCTCAGCATCCGGATAGACAAAGAGGCACGCCTCATAAGGTGGCCAGTCATGGCTACCTTCAACTCCCAAATACCCGGCGCAACAGAGCGCTCCATCTCTTCGTCAATGTCGCCGGATAGGGGGATCGCGAGCTCGGAGGATGACAGGGCGCTTGACCCGGAGTTTTACAAGAGCCTGAATGACAAGAGAACCACACGTGGTAAGCATGTCATTGCTGTTGCTTGAGACCAACATTAATGAGACTGACACACGGCATTCAGACGGCAACCCTCCCAAGAAGCGCGGTCCCAAGCCCAACAGCAAGCCTGCATTGACAAGGCGGCAAGAACTCAATCGACAAGCGCAACGGTATGTTGGCCACCCTCAGTCGGCGCTCATTTCTAACGTATCCGGTATCCCAGAACTCATCGCGAGAGAAAGGAGCTCTACATCAAAGCTCTGGAAGACGAGGTACTCAGGCTCAAGGAGGTTTTTAGCAACGTCTCTCTTGACAGGGAGAGGCTAGCCGACGAGAACAAGCGGTTGCGAGATGCCATGGCCCAAGCCGGGCTCCAGTATGGAAGTCCTTTAGCCGCAGGAAGCGCAACGAGCAATGGCCCCGGCTCGTCCAGCGCAATCACTCCTCCCCTGACCTCGCGGTCAACTGCACCATCGATTGCCTCGCCGCTTCAGCCGCCTCTAAACTCCAACCAAACTTATGTGCCTGGCCAGCAGCAGCGCGACATGTATCAGAACCCGCATCGGGGAGGTGCCGATATGGAGCAGGCGGGCATTGACTTCGTTTTAACGTACGATAAATCCTCTTCGAAAACTTCCTAGTGATCCTCTCGTGCGATTCGATGCGAGTTGCGTCGGTGAGCTTTGGCAAGACATCGCGCTGGTCAGACTAGCTAACAATTTCGATGTTGAGGGACCTGTAGTCTTGAGAAGCCGTGCATGGCACATATCCAGTACATGGTTGAGAGAGCAGCCGACGCCGATGGTGAACCCTGTGGGCATGCGCTCATGGCGTCATGCCCGCCCGATCCATCCCCGGATTCGAGGCCGGGCTGCCCATTCGGTAGCTCTCACGTCCCACTGGACGGCGAGCCGAACCAGAAGACGTGGGAGGTTCCCAGAGCCGACCTTGCCACTCTTCTAGACCTCAGCAAGAGGTTGGACCTTGATGGCGAGGTGACTCCCATTATGGCATGGGGTATGCTCACGTCTCACCCCAGGGTCTTGGAACTCGAGGCGGAAGACTTTCGGAAACTGAGCGAGGAGCTTGTCCGGAAGGTGAGATGCTACGGGTAAGTCGGCATGCTCTTGACCATTCAACTAGTTTGACACTGATGTGATGTTAGTTTTGGCGCTGTTTTGGAGGAGTTTGAGGTGCGAGACGCCGTGGACAATGTTTTTGGTGGCAAGGATATTGTTATGTTTGGGTAGGGATTCGTGGAGTGGAGTTTGAATCGTTTCTGGCGGCGGTAAAGTGATACCATTCTTAGACGCGCAAATGATGATGTCTGTTTTAGTAGTGTTATATAATGAGCTCTGTTGATAGCCGCTTCCTTTATCCGCGTTGTGAAGCTCAGCTCCTTGGTGTGTCATAGGGTAAGGCTGCTGCTCCATCGAGTCGGGTATTTGTGAATGCTGCTGTGGCTTGAGTGGCTGAAGCGCACACACAAACCAGCAGGCGCGGGGCTCGTGTTTTTTTCGTGCCCCACACTCCACCCCACCACAAATTCCTCGTGGACGTCCAAATTCTAGCATCGCTGTGAACCGAGCGACCCAACTCCTTCGCCCTCCCCCACCAAATCATCGTCAAGATGGCGGACTCTCTCGACTACGTCCAGATCTGCGAAACCTGCCCCGCCGGCGACGGCTGGGGTCCCTCAGTCACCACAGAGACCACCCTCAACGGCGTGCCCTATGCGCCATTCTCAAAGGGCGATAAGCTCGGCCGCATGGCTGACTGGACCGCTGAGGGCAAGGACCGAGAGCGTGGTGGACGAGCGCAATATAACAGGAATTACCGAGGTAGGTGTTTCATCCTCAAGGACTTGCCCCTGGAAGAACATGGCTCAACATCTGACTCTCACCCGCAGACCAGCAAGTCTACGGTTCTAGCCACGCCATCACCTTCAACGCCCCTCCCGCCGAGGACGAGTCCACCTTCTCCGTTGTCAGCAATGTCCGAGACTCGACCAAGACAAGATTCGGTCGCGGCGCCGTCTTCACCCGCGGCGGCCGTGGACAGCGTGGCGGCCAGCGTGGTGGTCAGGCCGGTGGACGAGGCACATTTCAAAGGACCGGCGCCGGTGGCCGGGGCGGATACGGCGGCTACGACCGGGGTGGCCGACCTAACCAGGGCGGCCGTGGCGGTCGTCGTTTCGGCTGGAAGGACTGGGACAAGCCTGCTCGCAACCGCGATGCTAGCATCAATGTCAAGGCTGAGTGGAAGCTGCTGGAGGAGATCGACTTCAACCGCCTGGCCAAGCTGAACCTCGAAACCGACGAGGGCGAGGACATCGACGCCTACGGTTTCCTTTACCACTACGACCGCGCTTACGACAAGCAGCCCGTCAAGGGCACCGAGAGGAAGCTCACGGCCATCGACCGCGCCGCCTACAACGTCACCACCTCGTCCGACCCCATCATCCAGGAGCTTGCCGAGAAGGACGAGGCCACCATCTTCGCCACCGACAGCATCCTCTCCATGCTTATGTGCTCGCCCCGCTCCGTCTACCCCTGGGACATTGTCATCTCGCGACAGGGCAACAAGGTCTTCCTCGACAAGCGCGATAATGCCGCTCTTGATATGGTGACGGTCAACGAGAACGCCGCCGACGCGCCCCTGGATGCCGCCGATGGCAGCAAGGACACCATCAACCAGCCCAACGCCCTCGCTGAGGAGGCCACCTACATCAACCACAACTTCGCCAACCAGGTCGTCACCGAGAGCGAGTCGTCCAAGGTCACCATGGCCCACAGCAACCCCTTCTACAACTCGTCCGAGGATACAGACCCCCCCGCCAGCAAGGCCTACAAGTACCGCCGGTTCGACCTGTCGACCAACGCCGAGGAGCCTGTGCACCTGGTTGTGCGGACTGAGGTGGACGCGGTGCAACGCAACGCCCTCAGCGGCGAGGACCAGCACGTCAGCATCCACGCCCTCAACGAGTTCGACAGCAAGGCCCAGGGCAGCGGCGGCGCCCTCGACTGGCGAAGCAAGCTCGTCACCCAGCGCGGTGCCGTCGTGGCTACCGAGATGAAGAACAACAGCTGCAAGCTCGCCCGATGGACGGTGCAGAGCATCCTGGCCAACGCCGACATGATGAAGCTTGGGTATGACCCCCTGACACCCCTTTCTTACACACTCTAGGATCTCTTGAAACTAACCGTGTCACCAGTTTCGTCTCCCGTGTGAGCCCCCGCCTCAACGACAAGCACGTCGTCCTCGGCGTCGTCGGCTGGAAGCCCCGCGACTTTGCCACCCAGATGAACCTGTCCCTGTCCAACGGCTGGGGCATCGTCCGCACAATCGTCGACATGTGTCTCAGCAGCTCCAGCCAGGACGCAAAGTTCGTCCTCGTCAAGGACCCCAACAAGTCCATCCTCCGCCTGTACGAGGTGCCCTCCAGCAGTTTCGACGACGACGAGGACGACGAGGCCGAGGAGCCTCAGGCCGAGGATGAAGAGTAGCAGTTGTGATTTCTTTGGGGGCGGTTTGTGGATCTTGTTTTCATCATGATGGCTGCGGAGGGGACAGGGAACAAAAGGAACGAGATCGCAGGTAGTCCCATGCTCTAATGATTTGAAGCAGTGGATGCGGTCTCGTCAGGTTCTGCATAGGGTTACGGTTGCATTTGCAACCCGGATATGAAAAAGAATACGTGATTACTTCTCCCATGCTCAACCATGATGTTTGGCCGTGCATGATATTCTGTTGTATGTAATGATATCTTTGGGCTCGCCCTTAGTCGACTTGCTGCCGATGTTCATAAGAAATAGATTGGATTAGCTCGAGGAACTATCATTCTAATCTATCGGGTAATGCTCTCGAAGAACCATGCCGCTTTTGATTACAAGTCACACGCTCCCTGCCATGTTATATTGTATGCTTCTTTGATACTCGCTCTTCCAAGTTGCCTCCCTGTCTGATACTCCAAACCACTTCAAGACGAAGCCACAACCCCTAGTTCGATACTACAAAAGGAACGCTGTTTTTGATTAGCCAACGCAGCTGTCACGAATTGCTTGCCGTAAGCGACTACAAGATACCCATCAAGCGCAAGCGGTCCTCCTGCATCGCTATCCATTTCACTGCGCTGTTGTTATACAATAGTCCTAAATTCCTAGAAGCCCTGACTGTGGCGATGTGTAGGACCTGGAAATGTACCATAGTTCCCTCAGCAAAGGTACGTGTAGGAATAAGTTGCTGTAAGTAGTTTTCGCGACTATGGCGAAGAAGCCAAGTGCTCATGACAACGTCGCACAGACGATCCTCGAAACTTCTGTTCGGTTTGAGTTGGTACAGAACGTGTGTTCCATGTATCAGCGCATTGGCTAGTTCGTGGCCGAGGCGCTCAATTACGCCAACCTGATCCGCTGGAATTAATGCAGGGTCCGCAGACTGTTCACCTCGATTAATGTTGGAGGTAGGATGATGCGCCAAACTCGGATGCTGAGCTGGAGGAAGCGACTGCTGGGAGGGAGGAAGTCTTGGGGGCAATGCACGCGGAGGCGGATGAGCTGTAGGCTGAGGCGGACGAGCTGTTGGTAGAGGCGTACGACGTTGACGGGCTGACTGAGCTCCAGGCTCTTGCTTGATAGAAGTAGGCGCCGCTTCAGGCAGAGGCCTACGAGATTGACGGGCTGACTCGGCTCCAGGCTCTTGCTTGATAGAAATACGGGCCGCTTCAGGTAGAGACTCAGACGCTTGACGGTCTGAAAGGACCGCTTGCGTGGGACCACCAACTGCTGAGGAACCGGGGATTGAGCCACCCTGGGGATGCCGGACGTTGCTTTTCACCGTTGTCTCTTGGCCCTGTGCTGGCCTCGAGCCTTGGCTACTAGCGATGGTGGGCGGATGCAGAGAACTCAAAGGCTGGGTTGGATGAGGCGAAAATGAAGTCGTGCGTGGCCGTGCTTGATCATATTCCTGAAGGATGGTCAGTGAGTGGCTAATTGAAGGAGCAGTTCAAGTACCTGTGTCAGTCCTCTCTTGGACTGTAGAGCCGTGCTGATAGAAGCGAATGGGTTTGGTCTTTTTTGCTGCGGATCGTTGGAACTGGACTCGTCTGGTCTGAGCAGAACCGAACCAGAGAACTTTCCTGCACCATTTTGAGAACTGAGCATGGATTTCTTAGAGCCTTTGGCTGTGGTGGCTCTGGTAGGCCTGGAAGGACTGGGAATTTCGTCTCTTGCAGCCCTCAAAGCTTGCCTCGCTAGATGCTGGTTCCAATCGGCAGAACTGGCATCAAGAAAGTGCCTGTTATCGAGTTTGCCCCTGCTGAAGCATTCTTTGCAGATGGCAGATTTGCAATCGATGCATTGTTGAAGCGTCTTTACGCCGTTCAAGTTGCAGTAGTCGCATTTCGACGTTGTCCTTGTATTCGCTTCCCAGCGGTTGTGAATCGATGCATCAGAGATAGGGCCCCTTGAGAATGCTCGAGGGGACAGCCTAGCTTCAGGAGTTGACTCGGATACAGTCGTGTCGCGTGATAGATCCGTTGGCTCGGAGTCGTGCTTATCGCTCGAAGTATCTGTTTCTGTCGTGGCTTTTGATCCAATATCCTTTGACCTCTGATCCATACTGAGATGTGTTGTCCTGAAAGTGAAAGACTGTTGTTGAGATATCGATACGAAGGCCCTTTACCTAGCTCTGAGAGGGGAGAAAGAAAGCAAACGATGGAGAGGAAGAGGGGATGCTTGTGAGAGGGGATAGTTGTGTGCTGTTGGTGAGGAAAGAGCAGACATCGATATATGATGCGCGGACTGTAAGAGGACGGAATCACTGTAAATAGCAAGAAAGGATTGCAAAAATGCAGACTGCAGCAGTGAACCAGAGTAAATGGAAGTAGGGATACATACATTCAGATAGAGGAATATTGGATGATTCAGTGCCATAGTTGTTCGTAGGCAGAATACTACACAACACCGTGTTAGCTCCAGTTGAAGCAGCTCATTACCAGATCAAAGTATACGATTGATAGACGTGATGTTCGGTTGACCCTCCGTCTGTCAAAGACCATGGGCTGCCAGGGGTGCTCCATGATATCCCAACTCAGTGACTGGGAGTACATTAGTTTAGTCTTATACCCAAAGTCTTGAAGGCTTTTCATGTATTGTGTCAGTTGTCGCATGTTGAGAAACTACTTGTATATTTCTGAAGTTGTAGGTAGCTAGAGGCGAGGTAGCCTCAAAGTGGTGGTTCACAGGGTATCCACGTGACTACAAGTTCGACCCAGCACCTTGGACCAAGGCGCCAAGGTCGGACCAATCAGCCGAGAGGAAGCGGCAACGAGGCTCCTCGGTAAGAACGGCACGGCCAACACCGACTAGGAGTGTTGGAGTTGACAAGGAGGCAAAAGACATTCGTCATGAAAGCCAAGTAATGTAAAGATGAAAAGCCAAAGACGACGTCATTGAGCTGAGGAAGGTATTGAGACCATGCACCTGCAGCCTTGCCATTGAATTGCGTACAGACAATTTGGAACGTGTCTTTGAGGCCTATCAAAACCAATACGTTATCTATAATACTGCAATGATTCATAAAAATGAACCTGGTGTCTTCTAACAGGGACATCTAGACTTGCCGTCTTGCCGAACATGGGTTCAATCCAAGCGTCTAGGCGTCCCACTAATCGTCTTAGCGCCCGGGACCCTGCAAGAACCCTTGATTGGGCGTCTCCACGTGAATCGGTGCTTCCATCTGCTACCTAAGGTTCCATCGAGCATAGCCACATCCGACCCGAGGAAAGCTCCCCCGGCCTATATCTCCACCGAGGAGCCAATACGTGCCGACTCTCGCAAGCTCATTCAAACCTCTTCTTTTTCACAACATCTTGCTTCTTTTTATATCTCTTGTCGCTTCTATAATAGCTTATCGCGCTGAACAATGTCAGCTCAGGACTACTACGGCGGAGGAGGAGGAGGAGGAGGTGGAGGCGGCTACCCTCAGCATCCCCAGCCTGTGAGCTACGAGTCGCAATCCCCTTCGAACCCATCGATCGCATCGCTGACTTCTTGTCCTCCGTAGTCCTACGGTCCCCCGCAAGGCCAGTACGGCCCTCCTCAAGGACAATATGGCCCTCCCGAAGGACAACATGGACCCCCTCAAGGCCAGTACTACGGCCCGCCACAGGGCCAGGCGCCCATGCAGTACCAGCAAGCACCGCCGCCCCAGCAGCAGGGCGGTGGTAAAGGCGGTGGCAACTGTCTGACGGCCTGTCTTGCAGCTCTGTGCTGTTGCTGCGTTTGCGAAGAAGGATGTGAATGCTGGTATGTTCTACTCGTCATCCAACCCAACCTTTGATTACCATACACTCGTCTTGCTGGGCGTTGCGCCCCTGCTTTTCTCGGCCAAAAATGCTGACTCTTGCGTTTCTATCGTCTAGTTTCGAGTGCTGCGATTGTCTCTGCTGAGCCAGAGATCCCGATGAGCTCAAGTAGCTACGATTACCCAGACTGCAAATCTAGCGAGCGCCAAGTGCCTACTTGGACCGCATCGCCATGCCATACACAAACACCGCGTCGCTCAATACGGAAACGCCGTCACGAATACCCGTTACGTTCTATCGATATATACGTTTTGCGACAATCAACAAAACCTTCAAATGGATGAGTTAAGAGAAAGAGTAGCAGAGTGGAAGCGCGGGGTTCGTAATTCAAGACACACGAGATATGCGACATGCGACATGCAAGACCCTTGTTCGGCTCATCAAGCCTGAGACACTCCTTGGAGAATATGAGCTTGCAGTAGTGAAAAGCTCCTTGGTTTACTGTTTTCTTGACTCACTTCATTGTTACTCGTCGGCAAGTCATTCTTGCCATGTCACGCATCGCCAACAAAGAGTATAAAAATACGAGGCTCTCATATGCGAATTGATTTGCTTGCTTCCTTTGCGATTTCATCACTAGTGAGCTTTTCCATCTCCTCAAGTCTCCGCGTCATCAGTTCTGAAACTATCCCTCAAATCTACTCGTTGAGCTGCACGTAGTTGGCAGGGAAAAGACCTGCCTGTCCAGCATAATGACCAAACCACCAATCCTCATCGGGGAACTCCAGGTTGGTAATCTTGGCGTCCTCGGGGAACCCCAGCTCTGTGGTTTCATCGTTAGTTGTTGTACCTCGGTGAACAATTATATAAAACATACCGTTATCTTCTGCAGCCTCGTAGTCATACAGGGCCGTGGCCGTGTGCCCGACGTCTCCTCCTGAAGAGGCCGGCGCCGGTGGCTCGGGTTCAGGCTCGGCCGCGGGGATAGAATGCGATGGCTGCTGTGCAGCCGACTCGACGGGCTCATCGTCTCCCACAACCTCAACGTAGTTGCTGGGGAAGAGGCCGCTCTCGCCTCGCGAGTTGGTACCCATCCACCAATCATCGTCCACCATATCGATGTTGGTGACATAGTCTCCCTCAACTAGGTCAATCTCATTGTCTTCTGCCTTCTCATAATCATACTGAATCACAGCACTGTAACCGCCCTGCTGCTGAGGCTCCTGAGCTGGCTGGGCAGCAGGTGCAGGTGCAGGCGCAGGCGCAGGCTCAGGTTCGGGTTCGGGTTCAGACTCGGGCTCAAGGGCGTGCACAGCAGTCGCAGCGCCAACACCGATAGCAACACCTGTAGCCGCGGCGCCGGCAGCTCGGGCTGAAGAAGATACCTCCCTGTCGTCAGCCAGATCCTCCTCCTTGGGCACGTCGATCTGGCTTGGGGGGATAGGAGGAGGGGCGCGCTGCTCAGGCGGAGTTCCCACGCGAGGCACTGGTCCACGGCTGACGGGAACAGCAACGCGAGGAGGTGAAGGAGAACGCTCTCGCTCCGCAGCCGTGTGGTAAGCCGAAGAGTCCTCATGCTCGTCGTCCTGCTCCTCACCTGCAGGAGCGGGCCGGCTGGGCAGTCCTGGAAGCGCAAACCCGCCTGAGGGTCGAGAGTTACCAGGAACAGGTGGGGGCGACGCATCGTCGTCCGCGGCGCGGAGCGCAGCAGGAGGAGGGGTGCCCGCGCTGATGGGAGCAGTGTCCTTGAACCTGTCTTTCAGGGAGGATACGCCACTCGGGGACGACGGCGCCTCCTCAGCGGGCTGGTCACCGTCGCCTGTGTTCTGCTGGCTTATCTGTCCGGGCACACCACGACCGTAGTCGCCAGTCTGAACCGGAGCCCAGCTCTTTCCAGCGTAGCCGCTCCTCCACTCACTTCCACTCTTCTGAGCCTGGACAGGAGGCGTGCTGCTGGCGGGGGCGCCTGCGCTTCCGACATCAGTTCCCTTCTCTCTGGCCTTTCGCTCAGCCCAAAGCTGGGCGGGGGTCTTGCCGCCCTGATCAGCAAAGGTGCGACTTGCAGCCCCGACGGGAGGGGCCGCGGGAGCAGCCGGCCCTCCAAAGCCCAAGCTGTTGGGCGTAGGGGCCTTTGTTCCCGAGAAATTTGCTGCGCCCCCAAACTTTTTGGCAACCTTGGGCTTAGGAAGTGATGTCAAGCGCTCAGACTGAGCAGGCTGGGAGAAAGCAGCCATACGCTCAGAAACAGGCCGTGTCTCGGTGTCCTCGTGCTCTTCTTGCGCCTGAGGCTCCCGAGGCTCACGAGGCTCCTGAGGCTGCGCGGAAGGTTTCTGCGCCTTTGCCCGGATCGCAGCAATATCCACCTTTCCGACAGGCTCGTAGGATCCCTTAACAGGAGCTGGTCGATCGTCCTGGTCTCTTTGGGCCTGGGCGCGAAGTGCTGCAATGTCAACCTTGCCAACAGGCTGGTAACCGCCCTTGACCACGTCGCTCGGCGCATCGTTTCGCTTGAACGCACCACTACCAGTGGTTGTAGCTGTGGGTTGCTTGCTGAGTTCAGCAATATTGACCTTGGTAGGCTTGTAAGCCGACTCGACCTTTTCGACCTGACTTCTAGTAACAGGAGGAGCATCGGCACCCCAGCCGTCAGCATCGACATTGTCGTCCCTCTTGGATCGAGCGGCAACAAGGGGGTTGGCGCGGCTGGAAGTAGTTGGGTTAAAGACAGGCTTGGACTTGACGGGTGGAGGTGCAGCGGCACGGGGACCCTCAGAGCCTCCTCCCGAGTACTTGGAGCCGGATGCATCGGCCACCTTTTGCATGATGGAGCTGACTTCAAGATCGCTTTCGGATCGGGCAGTGATCTGGACGTGGTATCCGTGAAGGACCTTGGCGACGGCGGCTAGATGGCTGGTAAAGTAGCCCTTGGTTCGTTCGGGGACGCCTCCTCCGCACCAGGCAATGAGGATGCTCTTGGGCAGACCGCTATTGGGGTCCTTGACCTTGGCGAATGCGAATTGGATGCGACCTTCGCTAAAATCCTCAATCAGGTCAGCGAGCTCACCGTCTATGTCCTATGTTAGTGAATCGGCGCGCAGAAATGGTAAGTCGATGTGCAGCCTACCACCGGTGCCCTGAACTTTGAGGATGCTCTCCTTGGCGCCGCTGTCTTGGAATGCATTCATGAGAGGGGCTTGCACAGAGAACAGCGCCCAGTGAGCGTAAGTCGGAGAGTCGGAAGATGGCGGGGGTCCGTTGACGACGCCATTGTAGCTGCTCTTTATAGAAGGGCCGTTGATCGAGAGGTTTAGGGACGCCATCGTTGGGGAGGTTTGAGAGATGACAGGAGAAGATTGAAGCTGACGACCAGAGGTTGAGCGACGGGGGTTGGGGGGTGACGTTGACACCTGGTTGCTCCAGCGAGAAGCTCCACACAGGACAGAGAGGGAAGGGCGGCGGGATTCCGGAGGCGGAATAGCCGGAGATTGAAGATGAAGCTTTAGGTAAAGCAGCCCCTAAGCACTTGATGTTATACAGCTTTGGGGGAATTGCTGTATTATGCCAGGAGACTGGACAAGTTGCGAAGTGGGAAACTCAGGGATGACGATGGAGTCTTTGGGTGAGGAGTGGATTCCCAGTGTGGCTGAATGCTGAATGATGCTTAGCTTCGCAGCTGGAGATGCCCAACGGCGGGGTGGTTCCAGATCGCTTAGAAGCATGTCAGCTCCATGATGGAAATATGTATCTAAACCTAAGAGTCGACGGGAACGAAACCCGCGACTTTGCCGTTGACCATCGCCGCGAGCCGGCCGCAGGAAAAAAAATGACGCCATTCGTCCTCTACTTTATCTGAGTTGCCCCTCTATGCCTCCCTCTATTGTATGCCACCGGCTAGTACCCCGCCAAAATTCGAACATTTGCCAACCTTTTTGACTGGACGCTTCCATGACTCGAGCGTGGATCGACGCCAACTCCAACCACAACCGTTCCTTTTTTCCTTATCAGATCTAAACCCTGACTTTGACTTGTTCAACCGCAAACATACAAATCCTCAACATCGCCGCCATGTCGACCATCACCGAAGTCACCAGCATCCCTCAGTGGGAGCAGCTGCTGAACTCTGTTCCCTCGTCGACCCTCGTCATCGTCTCGTTCCACGCTCCTTGGGCCGCGCCCTGTGCGCAAATGGCCACCGTCCTCTCGACACTCGCCTCCGAATACCCCGTCACCGAACCGCCGTCCACCAAGTGGGTGTCTATCAACGCCGAAGAGCTGAGCGATCTTAGCGAAACCTACGATGTCACTGCTGTGCCATTCCTCGTCCTGTTGAGGAACCGTCAGGTCGTCGAGACTGTCAGTGGCAGTAGCGCTGTCAAGGTCCGAACGGCGATTGAGACGCAGGCGAAGCAGTCAGGCCAAGAGGCCGCCGCGGCTGATGCTCCCAACGGCACGGACATGGGCGACACAGCCGCCGAGGAACAGGATCCCGAAAAGAAAAAGGAGGAGCTTTTCAAGCGTCTGGGTGATCTTGTAAAGGCTGCGCCGGTGATGCTCTTCATGAAGGGAACGCCAAGTTCGCCACAGTGCGGCTTCTCGCGCCAGATGGTTGGTCTTTTGCGAGACAACTCTGTCAAATACGGCTTCTTCAATATCCTGGCCGACGATGAGGTTAGACAAGGCCTCAAGGAGTTTGCCGACTGGCCAACATACCCCCAGCTGTGGATGGATGGCGAACTTGTCGGCGGATTGGACATTGTAAGTTTCCTACGACGGAGGCTACGTACTAGACTGACAAATATACAGGTCAAAGAGGAGATTGGTAACAACGAAGACTTTCTCAAGGCCTACAGCGTGAGCGCCCCCGCTGGCGCAGCGGCCTGAAATGGAACATATTGCGAAATTCTGTTGCGCACGTTCTATTTGTATGGTGTGCATGTTGCCCTTGAGAGTGCTGTTGCCTGCTGAACCGCTCGGTCACGAGTATGATATCCTCCTGCTCGCAAAGGTTTGCGGCGGAGCGATGTGAACCATCCCTACAGTGACGATATGGGAAGTATAAGGATGACTTAGACTGGGTCTGAGGGACTAAGCGAGAAGGACTGCGAAGCCGAGATAGGGAGATTGGAGAAGAGAATTGTATCCTCTGGAAATAGCGCAAGCGCAAGCGCAGGTTCTGGTCAAGCCAAGCATGTAAACTCTAGGCTCGTTCATTTGCGCTGGACCGTCGCTGACTCCTCGCAACTGACCAGCATCTGGCGCATTGATTTCTCGTCGTTTCGGTTGAGGAGTCGATGGGTTGATGTCTATGGAAGAAGAATGATAAAACTGAAGAGGAAAAAGCAATGATATTATCGTCAATCTGAACCATCTAGGACACACGATGATTGGTTATCGTGTGCGAGAGCCCTAAGTGAGATGGAGTACATAATGTTGACCGGCTTTGAAACAACCGCTGACAAATAACCGGCGATAATTGGGGTCCGTCCTCCGAAATCCGGTTCATGACCCCGTCTTCAGGCCTTACAGCGTGGAGCTCAAGACGAATGACTCATAACGTGAGAGGCTAGTGAGTGAAGGCTGTTTGGGGCTTGTCATGGCTGCAGCGGATCGTTGTCCTTTTGTCAGGCACTGAGGAATGGCTGAGCTAAGCCCATTCCATATCTGAAAGCGTTTGATGATGGTGGTTGAGGCGTAGCTCATTTGTTGCGGGCGTTGAGGTTCTATACCGACGTGCATACTGTGTAGAATTCAGTATTGGATACTTTGGCTAGAGGTATTCAGAACAACTGTCAACACCTCAGCACCCTGCTACAGTAGTACCAGGCACGACGGGGCATACGTAGGCTTATATGGGATGATACAGAGTCGGTGACACGGAGCTATAGGCGGCGACGGGGAGATTCCCGGCCGATTCCCGTCCCAACGTCTAGAGATCTACGAGCAGAGGCCACAAAACACACCGTGAGCAATGAAGGTTTCGCTCGCAAAGCGAATGCGACAGGGATCAAGTACAATATCTCCACCATGCGGAAGAATATTGGAAGTTGATTACCTTAGCTACAGTAAGAGCTAGGTAGGCAGGGTAGGTATACGCGCGTAACCTCTACCGTGCCAAGGGCGGTGCCAAGTTACCTCCAACTCCAGTCCGTCGCATCTAATAAGGCTGATGCTGACGTCCAGGACAATATCCCAGCCTTTTTGCGCCTCTCCCTCCATAATAAACTCATGTGAAAAGGGACCGGACTCCCCGACCCCCCTCCTCATTTGTCTGTCTGACTGGTCCCTTGTGGTCGGGCGATTACCCAGCAAAGGTACCTTCGTCATCCTCCAACCAGCGCTCTCACAGCCTTTCTGCTGAGTGAGCCAGCGATCAACTCAAGCTTACCTGAGCTACCGTACCTTTACCAACGCTTCCCGCAGTAGCTTTCTGACTTTTCGCCTTCGCGTCTATTGTCTCGGTTTCCAGCAAGTCCCGGCCCGAGTCCGTTATTGCGCCCTTTAGCGCATATCGCGACTCCGAGCTCTCCCTCAATCACCGTTTCAAGACGAGACCTTACACATCTGTACAGCCGCCCATCGGCGATTCGTCTTGCGAATCATCAAGAGCGCTGTGCCATCTACTTGTAGTTGAAAAGGCGCGCGGACGTTTCGGAGGAAGCACCGCCACCCATCTGGTCCCTGGATATTGGGGCAAAACCGTTTCCTGACCGTTTATTCGACCCTGAGGCGACTCGGCATTAGGTGCTTGAGCCGCAATCCCCGGTCCATCAGCCTAGTCTCCAGCAGGATCGTCGTGCTGCCCTGCGGCAGTGTTCTGGAACGGGCATTGGGGGTCTCGTGCCCTATACACAACCTCGACGGACGGGAGGTCCGGCGTCATTCTCATCCGCAAGGGTCGGGGCTTCATTATATTGTAACCCGGATCCCCGGAGCTGGCCAGCTTCTATCTTGACCTCTTGTCAGCCTAAACGCCGGATCCCACTTCGTCTGTCGAGACATCACGTCTTGCTTCCCCTTGTTCACAATGTCCCCCACGCCTCCCTCGACCAACTCCTCTCAAGGAGGTCGCTCTCCTGAAGAGCAGTTCCGCGTTGTGAGAAAGAGGAATCGCGTGCCTCTCAGCTGCTATCCTTGTAGGACGCGAAAGTACGTTGACTCCTGATGAGCCACTGACACATATACTGACCTCGTGGATAGATTGTAAGATCAAGCCGAAGCCGCAGCTGTCGACTTCTCACTGACAAAAATGCGATAGAAAATGTGACAGAAGCCACCCTTGCAGTAACTGTACAAAGCGTGAGGGCATGGGCACCCAGTCCTGCTCTTATGCTGCGCCAGTTTCTCGCAAAAAGAATCAAAGTCAAGGAGACTCGAGTCCTGATGACATGCAGAATCGTATTGACCGTTTAGAAGGCCTAGTTCTTTCTCTCATGCACGGAGGCGCTAACGTAGATGCTGCATCCGCCGCAGCAGCCGGGGCGACGCAATCTGCTACCGACAGCAGTTCTTCTGCAAAGGCCGGAGGAGGAGACGAAGCCGTCATGGCTGACGACGACGAAGACGAAAACAGCGACGAGGACGATGGACTGGCAACGTCTCTGGGCTTTCTCAAGGTCGACACGGATAAGGGAAAGTCACTATACATTGGACAAGAGCACTGGCATACCATTCTTGCAGACATTTCAGAGGTCAAAAATTACTTCACCTCTCACAAGAAGGAGCTGGAATCGAGTTACGAGCGAGTGAGGTTATCCAAGCCCATGGCTGCACGCGAAGGGCCTACACTCTTGTTAGGAGCCGTTGCCGCGTCAGAAATCGAGATACGGTCCGAGTTACCACCCAAATCGGCCGTCATGGCGCTGTGCAGCCGTTACTTCAACTCAATGGATAATGCCGTCAACATCATTCATGGGCCAACATTCCAGCAGCAGCTTCGGAACCACTGGCAGGACCCGTCCAAGACCTCTATCATGTGGCTCGGTCTGCTCTACTCTGTACTCTGCCTCGCGATGCTGAGCTACCACAAAGTCGGCGACGAGCCTCTTGAATGGAAGGGCCGTACTTTAGAGATGGCTAATGAATATCGGCTGCGGACAGTACAATGTTTGATCAAGTCGGATTACACAAAACCCGGCGAATACACGGTCGAAACCATGATTCTCTACGTCTTTGGAGAGTACTCTTCTCGTTGGGACGCTGATCTAGGCTTGTGGTTGATCGTATCGTTGATTACACGAATTTCTTTCCGCATGGGATACCATCGAGATGCGAAGTGGTTCCCCTCTCTTACCCCTTTCCAAGCTGTAAGTTCCAAACTCGAGTAGAGCCTACTCATGTTTACCAAGGCATTGGCTAACCATGTTGCAGGAAATGAGACGACGAACATGGGCTCTGGTTCGAATGTCCGATGTCATCTTCTCGCATCAGGTATCCTTGCCGAGCATGATCTACGAGCATGACTGTGACACGCAATTACCCAACAATATCTTCGATGAGGAGTTTCACCCGAATATCAAGGAGTTGCCACCAGCACATCCTCCAACAGAGCCAACCCCAATTGCATACATGATTGCCAAGTCAAGATTGTGTAACGAGCTGGGCAATATTCTTCAGGCTACGAATCAAGTGGGCAAGCATGTCCCATACGATGAGATTATACGTTTCGATGCAAAACTGAGGCAGATTATGCAAGAATTACCGCCACACCTGAAGCTGACTTCCTTGGAGGGCTCTCACGATCCGGTGACATTGATCATTGCCAGGTTCAACGTGGACATTTTGTACCAGAAGATTCTCTGCTTGCTTCACCGCAAATATCTTCCTCGGGCAAGGCAGAGCCCAAGATATGCCCACTCTCGAAGAGCTGCTATCGAGGCGTCTTTGACAGCACTGGATCACCTCGCTGTTTTGCACCGCGAGTCAAAACCAAATGGGAGGCTGCGGGCGGTGGGCTGGTACGTCAAGTCCATTGCCACAAAGGACTTTACACTCCCCGCAATGCTCGTCATCCTGGATCTACACTTTGACAACCTTAGTTCGCGAACTTCGACGGCACAGGATAACGAAGGAGCTTCTCAGTGGAACGCGGATCAGCGAGCCAAGATGATTGGCAGTTTGGAAAACTCGAAAGAAATATGGAAGACGCTCGCCGACACGTCGATGGAGGCGTTCAAGGCAACAAAGGTGATCGATATCATGCTGGAAAAGATCAAGGATCCTGCTGGTGTTGCGAACCAGCCAAGCGTGCCACCTGAGCCGATGCCAGGTGTGCAGTCAAATCTTCAAAGCTACCCATCCCCTATCATGGGTTCGGGTTTCATCTCTACCAACAGCTTACCGGACTTCAATAACGGGATTAACCCTTTCTCGACACCCAACGCGGCCCCGTTTATGGGCATGGACTTTAGCGCGTCCGCTCCCGAAGGCATCGACTTCCAGACCGAGGGTTTTGCCGGCGCAGGCCCAGCCTCCCCGTTCTCGTCTATGTTCACTAACATAGGCACGGGGGCAAGTACTGGTGTCGACATGAGCGCCAACTTTGACTGGGTGAGTCCAGACTTGAGCTCAAGTCTCGTATGAACATGTCTAACAGTCGTGATAGAATGCCTTTGAGAACTACACGCAGATGGCCAATTGGGGAGCAGATCAGAGCTTCCAGATCTATGGCGCTGCAGGAGAGCAGGCTTCGCCTGAACAGTCTTCCTCGATAGGTGGACGTAGTGGAAGCGGGTCCGGACCCGGGGCCGGAGGAGGCGGGAGCCGTAACAATAGTGGTGTAGGAGACTTGAACATGCAGTGATGGAGCGAGAATACTTGTATTATAATTAGGACTCGCACCTCATATCACGACTTGATGTTGGATAATTGGAATATAAAAGCACTCAATACTTGTTATATTGAAATCCAATGGGTCCCGTGCCGTAATTAACGGTTCGCTGCAGAACCTAAAGGTACCTCAAGTTCATCACCCCTGCTTACGTCATGCAAGATGCCCGTTTCGGTCGATGTGGGTCCGCTTAAAGAAGCTTTTATCGATAGTATCACTCTAACCTGCATCTCATCAACGCGTCCGTCTCTCTCCATCTCATTCCTCAACCACCACAAGCTGTCTTTATCGCAAACAAACAAAGCCTGAGCTTGTGAATGCACCAAAGAATGGCCAAGCCCCCAATTTTCTTTGTGTCTTGTTAAGCTGCAACAGGAGAAGCACCTCCACTGCTACAGCCCCTACCCTGACAAGTGTTACTTACCTCTTCTTCCTTACCTTGTGCTTGCGAAATTCGCAAACACCTTATTCTCCATCTCTTGTCTTCCAGCTCGCTACATGCGTATAGCACTTCTGCGAAACAATGTCTTCAGCGAGAGATGATTCGCTGGCGCAACCCCCAGACGTGACGCTCACCCAAGCAGCACCTGCCACCGATGGCACCCCCAACGCCGACGTTCTCATGGTTGAAGAAGACGACGACGAGCCTTCAGACGCCTCTAGTTATGACCCTGAAGCGGCTCTTCTCGACGACGACAACACCCAGCTCAATGGCGCTTCCAACAAGCGCAAAAAATCAGGTTCCGTGGATCTCAGCCAAGCCAGCAATGTGAAGAGGATGAGACTTCAGGACGCCGAACCATCTGGCTCGAGGGAGCTGCAAAGCGCAGGGGCGGATCGCGCGAAGCAGCTCTCAGCCGAGATATGGCAACATATCTTCACCTTTCTTCCACCCAGGACTCTGGGCCGTTTGTTGTCTGTCAACAAACCTTTCCATGCCTTTCTCAACCCCTCGTCTTCCAAAACCTCTGCTCCCAGTCACAGTGTCTTGCCTTCTTCCCTTGCATGTTTGAAGCCTGACGTGATCTGGCAAGCTTCAAGACGCCTGTTTTGGCCTCGTATGCCCGCACCGCTAAGGGGCAAGTCAGAGCTGCACATGTGGCGTCTCGTATGCTCCTCGTCTTGCCAGTTTTGCGGCTCAAAAGGTGACTTGCAATTCTCTACCGCGATTGATGAGTGGCATCGTGGACCTGGCGCCAAGGGCGTCTCTCCCATTTTCCCGTTCTGTGTTTGCGCCTGTGGAAGCTGCTTGGTGAGAAAGAGCATCAAGGTAAAGATCGTCTTCATCCTCGTTTATAAATTTCTAACTCTTGTTATAGGAAATTGATGTTCTCCTGTCGTCTACATTCCCGTCGCTTCTTCTTCCAGCTCTGCCTCCGATACTCGTCACTGATCAAATGCACGTCATAACCCCTCGTGTCCTGCAGACAGGAGTACTGCCTCCCAATACGCAAGTGACCAAGTTCTTCTGGTCAGAGCACATTGAGCAAACCAAGAGTGAATTTGAACAGGTCAAGGTCTTGGGTGCTGCAGCGGCGGAAGAGTGGATTAAAGGCCTCGAGATTCGGGGTAAGCAGGCTCTTGTCGACGCCTCTCGTTGGGAGAAATGGGATTTGGCGGGAGGCCTTGAACAGGTGCGGACGTCTCTGGGTCCTACCAAGCCTGAGCCATTCAAAGCAAAACGCCAGACATCTAAGCCATATATTATCCCCTCGTCCCCAGAGTCTATCCCCCGCCAAACTATGCCAGACTCTACTCACAGCCACGACGAGCAGCAAGATCAGGCACCCAGTACGAACCAAATTCCAGGGCTCACAGTGACATCGGACATGACCCAAAAACCACGCAGCCAGGGACAGCAGAAGCGGACCAAGGAAGAAGTGGCTCAGCTCAAGGTTCAGAGACGTGCTGACATCGAACGCCGTGCGATGCTTCTTGACCCCCCGCTGACTGCAAGTGTTCTGGCCCATATTCCGTCTTTTCAGGCAGCTCTTCAGCTCATCACTCCGTTGGATGACAATGCGTGGGAACTGCTGAAGCCTCGGCTTCTTGCCCAGAGACAGGAAGCTGAGACGAGGGAGAAGGAGAACACAGCCAATGCCCAAGCTCTCCAAGACAAGCTTGTGACACAAAAAAAAGGGAAGAAGCCTGCCCAAGGACCGAGAGAAGTCTCCGATCAGGAATGGGATGATATTCAAGGGCCTGTCCGGGTACGCATATCGGCGTATGCAGACGAGATTATCAAGGGGTGGAATAACGGGGAGAAGCTTAAGAAGAAGAGCTGCCCACAGTTTGCCGCAGACGTTCTTCTCTACGTCCGCAAGAGATTTTATGCCGAGATTGCAAAGGATGCTGCTGCCGCTGCCGCCGCGGGAAAGCTGCCGATTGCCGAACCACCAGAAGGCCCCTGGACGCAGAAACTGACTCTGGAGAATATGAAGTGGGTTTTTGATATGAAAGTCAAGCCTCACACCGAGCAGTTTCGGAAAGAATTGTTCATTTGCAACGCCTGTAACGGAAATCTGAAGTTTTTCGGGTTCGAGGGTGTGATTCAACATTACGCAGCCAAGCACACGAGTGCTCTTAGTCAGGGCAACGTTGTCGTTCACTGGCGAGCAGAATGGCCAGAGGTGCCCCCGTTCAGCCCCGAACCAAGGGCTATTGAGCTTGCTCATTTTGGGAAGACGACAAATTACTCACTTCCACCCGCAGCCCCTCAACTCCAACAAGGTTATGCTGGGTATCAACCAGTTCCACCGACTGGATATGCTCCTCCCAGCTATGGAGCGCCTATATCAGCGCCGCCTCTACCAGAGTATGGCGCTGGCCCTCCAGTCCCAATGCCACCTACGAGCGCCTATGTTCCAGGTGGAACCCATGGCTACGGAGCACCCTATTCTTCTGCGCCCTATCCAGACAATGCGGCATATGCTTCCTATTCTCAACCATTCTCATCAGGAATCGCGTACAGCCCCCATGACCAGCCCAACGGGTACTCTGTGCCTCCTGTACCAGCACCCGCTGCTTTTGACTATGGACCATATCCCAACCACCAAACCACTTATGATGCGAGTTCGGCAGACAATACGTACCAAACTCGGCTCGATACCATGGCCAAGGTCACAAAGGATACTTGGTTCAAGATGGCAGGTGTCAAGAACATTCCCGTTCCTATCAGGATCTATGTGGTAATCCATCATATATCTAAGACTTTCCACAACGACCACCATGAAGTGGCGCCTCTGGCGATGTTCATGGATGGATTGTTAAACCACAAGGATATGCGCTGTATTCGAAACGCCAAGGGACTTTCGTGCAATGTCTGTCGCGATAATTGCAAAATCTCCCTGCACCAACTAATGAACCACTTTATGAAGCAGCATGTTGAAGAAGCGGAATCTCGGGGAATGCCGCCTATGGACTGGCGACTTGACATGGTCTCACTCTTGAATGAGTCTGATTGGAGTGGGCCGAGCGTGCTCAAAAACAATCGTTCTGCATATAACATTGTGTTGGATGCCATTCCGTGGGCGTTCGAGGTACCCTCTACTGACCCTGCCAAACAACAACGCATCGAGGACCGATTGCAACAACCACCCGATCACGGCCTTTCGGAGCACCAAGCTGCTCGAGAGGAAAAGTCATATCACGGGCGTACACTGCTCCACATCCAACCTTATGTCGAGTCTAGGCCGGACATACCGGATCTTCGGCCCGCCAGCGAAGTATACGGTCGTAAGAAGAAAGGTCGTGTTGCAGCGACCCAAGGCACATCTACTGCAGCCACATCTGATCGTCATCCAGCTTCAAATCATGAAGGGATTGAGAAGGCTACTTCACGCAACGAGCGAAAGGCAATCAAGACGGAATATCCGGAAGATCACTATGGACGGCCTAGTCTAGTTCAACCTCAGCATGGGACACATTGGCGCGACGAGCATTCGCTCGACTACCGTGATGTTCGAGAGCAACGTTATTCAGGAGCGGAACCACCTGGACCACGTGAAAGGAGCGCTTCGGTCGGAAACAGGCCACAGGATTCCCGTCACTCGGCTCATCCGCCAGTGACTACGGCGCCAAGCTTCACGGAAGCGCGACCAAGAGGTGAGAACAGCCGGCCAGACTTTGTCGAGAACCACGAGAGTGTGATGGAAGAAGAAGTTGTCTATGTCGATGAATCAGGCCGCGAGATTGGACGCGGAATGAGAGCAAGAGACACTCTTCCCCAAGGGCCTCGATATGTTGTCCCTGATGACGGCATGTTTGACGGCCACCGTTATCCTGCATCGTCATGGTATGAGGATCGTGAACCGGCACGCTATGGAGAGCGCGGTCCTCGGGCAAGACACGTGCCACCAGCGCACCACTACGAACCAGAGCCTACCCCTCATCGCCCCTACTACGACTATCACGACCATCGTGCGCCTCCTCGACCCCCCGTTGAAGCCTACGAGCTCGTTGAGGTCCGCGATCCTCAAGGCGACTACTTTATCAGACGTCCGATCCGGCACGACGAGAGAGATTACTACGCCCACGACTCTCGCCGTCCACCAAGGGATCATCACAACACTTATTCGAGCCACCGAGTTTCAGATGAGCATTTGGATGGCCGGATGGAGTATACGGCTGATCCCCGAGCAGCATCTGTTGCGCCGGTCCAGCCTGCGGCGAGACCCGGGTATGATGACTACGACCCACGATACCCTTCAGCAAGCACGGGAGGACGAGCAGCGTATCAGGGAAACCCCAGATGATTGGCAGATGTTGGAGGATTGCTCAAACTCACAAGATGATAATCATCTTTGCTCTTGTACTATAACAATTACCCTGTACAAATAGACGTACTTCAAGACATTTTCGCAATCATAGTTCACCCCTGTCAGAGTGAGGTAAAGTAGTACATTTGTATTCTGGTAGAGGACAACGAGCCGAGTTTGTTTTACATACATACAAGCCCTCCTCCTCTTCCCTTCGGTCTTCTCGTAGCGTCCTCGGAAGTAAGCTGAGTGGCAACAAGATTCCCAATGCCAGTTATGGTGTACAAAATAGACAAAATAATGTTTACAACACGCCTCTCTTTCTCTCCCCCCCCTCTCTGAGTGTCTCTGACGAACAGGCGATTAGAAAGGATAGCTGAACTGCCTGTGCAAAAACGATCGTCCTTGTCCGCATTCCCCAATCATGTTTTTGGCCTCCCCAAGTCTATCCACACATGACTTTTTTCATTAATGTCATATCTTAACTCGACACGGATGCCCTTCGAGTTCGTTTCTCAACGCAGAGGAGCAGCCCGCAATGTGTCGAGCTTACAACACTTCGCCAATGATCTTGGCGGCCTCGCGATAGGTCTGGAGCAGGCGCTCGCACTTCTCGCGCTCCTTCTTGACTGCGTCGTCCTCGTAGAGCAGCTCCTCAAAGAGAGTCTCCTTGTAGAGCTCGCTGACAAGGCGGTTCTGGACAACGTCCTTGCAGTGGTTGACGAGCAGGTGCATGACAGCCTTGGGGACCTGGTCGGCGATGGACTCGCGGACGATGTTGAAGTAGGACGAGATAAGGGCCCTGATGAGCTCCGTCTCCATGGCTTCACGCTCCGTCATGGCCGGCTCCGCGGAATCTCCCTGGTGGTGGGGGTTAGTGTCGTGTGAGAAAAGTAGGCCGGGCACCTGTTCCTCGGAACTTACCATCTGGGATGCCAATCCGTAGTTTTTCCCTGTTCGGTCGTAGTCGTCCTCCTGGGCCGTCGCCGTGGATGGTCGGTGAACGGGCCTTTCTTCTCGGCGCACAATGGGAAAACTGGTCTCGGAATTCTGGCTGATGTGTCGCCCGTTGGTCATGGAACTGGGCAGCGGAGCGCCAATGGTAGCACCATCCTTGCCGAAGAAGTAGTTCAGGAAGGAATCTCGTGCACCGCCGAGACCTTGCTGGTTGAGTCGCGCGGGTGATGCTGATCGGATGCCGTTGAGACTCCCCGAGTTCATGGCCGAGGCAATGCTGCCAGCTCCGTTCTCGCGGAGAGAAGGCGATAAGCTGCGAGTTTGCTTGGCGGCGGCCTTCGAATTAGTTTTCTTGGTCTTTTCGACCTTCTCACCCGGGGCCGTGACGCCGTCCTCGTCCTCAGGGCCATCACCATCAGCCTCAATTTCTTGCAGACGTCGTCTTTCCCGACGCTCACGCTCCTCCTGGATTATTCTTTTCCGTTCCCGTTCCTGCTTGGCACCGACGACATTGCTCATGGCAGCAGCGGCGCCGAGGAAGTTGGGGTGGTTGGTGTTTATGTAGGCGCGCTGGATGGAGATGAGGGACTCGACATATGAAGAGGCTGGGCCAAGACGTTCGCGAAGCAGGTCCGATACTGTCTCGATAAGCTTGGCCTGGAGCCTGGGGAACCGCGAAAGCTCAGTAGAGCCGCAGGTATGGCAGATCTTGATCAGTTCCTCATACACGAGCTCCACACACCGTTGGCTAGGAATCTCAAGAAGTTTGATCTGAGGCTTTACCAAGAGGTCGAAGGCCATCTCGGGAACGAAGAGACTGGGTCGGGGTCCGGTTGAGTTGCGGATTGCGGTCCGGATGTCGAGAGCGGATAGGTTGGAGGTGGGATCGATAGATTCTAGCGACATGCCAAAGACCGAGTTGAAGATGTAGTAGATACGGGCACCACCACAGAGCTCCTTGGTTGAGATCTCGGTCGAGGTACCATCGATGGAGGAAATGAAGGAGTTGGCAAAGCGAGTCATTTGCTGGAGGATGAGAGAACCACGATGCTCCTTGCCACTAAAGTGCATATCGCCGTAGCTAGCCAGCTCCTGCTGGGTCTGGCCCATGAGGGTGTTGAGACGGGCCTTGATGTCAGGCAATCGTTCGCGAATGTGGCCCATGAGCGTGGTGTTGAGAGTCTTGGCCAGGTAGTGGGTTCCGCATCGGATGGAGATGTTGCGGTAGGCAGGATGGTGCTTGAAGAACTCAGTCTCGGCCTGGAGTGCCTCCTCCATAGGCTTGTTTCCTAGGATATCTTGTTGCGAGCGGTTCACAACACCAATGAAGCCAAGCTTCAGAGGGTAGACACGACCGGAAAGAATGTCGAGAGCGTTGGTGCCATGATCCATGAGGTCAACCTTGGTCAAGACACCAATGGTTCTCCGACCCAGGGGATCGACATGACGGGCAAGCTTGAGGGCCTCGGAGTTGACAATGTCGACGTTGGCAGGAGAGACAGCAAGAATGATACTGTTAGGCTTGGCGATGTATTCAGAGATGAGATTTCGAGTCTGCTTCTCGATGTCGGTAGGCTGATCGCCAATGGGGACCTGGACAGAAGAGTGGTTAACGGGGCTCGGCGACGGGCATGGGGGCATCTCACCTTGGTCAGACCGGGAAGATCAACCAGGGTCAGGTTGAGAACATGAGGAGAATAGATCTTGAGGTTGATGGGTTGTCGGTTGATACCCTTGTTGCTGCCGGCGACTCGGGCGGTCTCGTTCTCGATCTCGCGCTTGACATCGCTAAAGTCGTTGAACTTTCGGCTGTGGATGTGATGGAACTCTGCCCACTCGGAGCGACGAGCAGCGCCGGGAGATCGGTAAGGGTCATTTGAGGGATCGGGGGCATCCTCGTCTTCGGAGACGTTGATGAGCTGGAGAATCAGGGGTCGGCGAGTGACAACACCGCTTCCTCGAGGTAGAAAATCGCGGCCGACAATGTTTTCAAGGACCGAAGATTTACCCGCAGACTGGGAACCGACGACAACCTGGATAACGAGTCAGCTGGGGGCGAGGCAGAATCAATTCGTCAATTGGATGGTGCGTACAATCTGAGGAAGATCAAGAGAATCGCTGCCGATGGTGTTGAAGACGAGATCCTGCAGCTTGTTGACGGTGCTGAGCAGATCCTCGCCGAGGGCAGCCATGGTGACGGAGGCTTGGTTGTGTTTTCTGATGACCTAGGGACAGACGCAGATACAGCCGTAGACGCAGACGCAGGCGACAGGCGACAGAAGCGACAGTGTCTTGAAGCTGAGACTGGGATCGTCACGGGATCCAGGGACGGTTGAAATTTCGCGCGTCGTCGTCGCTAGCAATCAATGCCAGGAATTCATGTGGTTCCAAGGTTGTTGCAGCCTTCGAGTTTAGTCCGAGTTCACGTGTATGCAGCTCATGTACCCATGTACCCTCCCTCCTGTAGGTCGGGTCTCTCGAGCTTTTTTAGGCCTGGCTCCTGGGAGTGCCTGGCTCTGACGCAAGCCGGCAGGACGTGTTTTTACTGGCTGCGAAAGAGGCGAAAGGGGCCCGTGCCACGTTACCAGCCACAGTGGACGCATGTCTTTATCCGACAACTGCTGCTCTACCGGGGCGAAGCGATTCGCCACAAGTCGCCTGACTTTTCTACGAGGATGCCATGAGGTCGATGGATGGAAGCAGAGAAGGAGCCCGATTCAAGGAGACATGAGTACTTTCGGTAGCCCCGGCACGTTGCCAACCACAAAGCCCAAGCCGTGAGTCATTCGATACCTCAAGGAATCTTTCTTCTGGGCTGCGATATCTGACTGAGTTTGTGACGTACTAGTCCCCAGCGTGGAAGCTTTCCCCTTGATCATGATGGTCAGCTCCCTCCTTGTTCCCTCTCAGAATGAAGAGGAAATTAACCAAAGCAACCTGCTACAGGCGAGTGCAAGACCGTCATGAAAGATTATCTTGCATGCATGAAAAAAGTACGAGGTGTTAATGAAGACGAGTGCCGTGGTCTCGCAAAGGCCTACCTCTCATGCAGAATGGACAGGTGAGAGTTGAACCCGTTATCCCCATGACGCAAACCCGCAGCGCCTCTCTCGGAACAAAGCGGGCTGATACAGGGCGGCATCTTGTAGGAATCTGATGGCAAAGGACGAATTCAAGAACCTTGGTTTCGCAGAGCCTCCACCTCGCCCAAAGGAGCCTGAAAAGGGCGTCAAAGGAGAGTTGCAGTGGTAGGAAGCGTCCATGAGAAGCAATGGATACCTTGATTGGGCAAATGAGAGGCAGACACATCAAACAAAGCGTCGCCTCACCGCCCAAAGTAACTTGGATCAGTATACAAACGGGCAAAAACATTTGTATGTATAACAAACAGTTAATACCCTTGAGCAGTGTTTTTCTTTAGCAGCATTCCTCCTTGTTGCAACTTTTCTAGGCCAAGGCGTCTGTTGCTGCTGGTGATACTGTGACGCAACCTCTTAATTCATGCCGATCCGTTGCCTGGTCAACCTCACCAATCGAGCTCCCTTTCAAGACGTACAAAAGTGACTGCACGCAACTCACACCACGACCTACCTAGTATTCAACCACCTATTGACTCGCTGCCCTCCTCTCAGCCCTTTTCTGCCGGACAGAATATTCTTCTTTAGCATCGATATATTCCTTAACACGTCTTCCGGTCAAGATGCCAGCCACGGGGACGCGAAAGGTGACTCCGCCGTCGCCTTCGTACATGAGTAATGATCAGTTTGGTATGACATGTGAAAATCAGCACCCTTGAGATATTTCATAGCTAATTCAATCCTCATCGAATAGCGACTTACCTATCAGAGCTTCGATCCAACCGGGTCGCCAGACCTGGAGGTGCACGACCTCAGCCTGCAGGAGCTCGCCCAGCTCCTAGCAGCCGTTCAAGTCTGCACCGAGCAAGTTTGCAACGCTCCAGCACCGGTCGCTTCAGCCCCGATACTGCCTCTCAAACCGATAGCCTCCCTGGCCTTGAACGTGCCCCTTCTGTGAACCCTAGCATAGGAGCGGGCAGTGTTGCTTCACGGTATTCCACATCCAGCAGACGAAGCCGTGATCACTGTCCGACATCGGCCACAAAACCTCTGAAACCTTCAGAGGTCGTTCCTTCAGCTACCTACATGGAGCGAGGTCAGAGATGGATGGAAAAGGAGGAAGCTGGCTCGTTGCGCGACGCTATGGAGGAGATGGATTTGCGAAAGGGGGCCAAGTCGCCTGTCCAAGAGTCGTCCGGCGACGATACCCGCTTGTACAACGCTGCTCTCGACGAAGCTGCTGAGCTCGTCTGGCAACACCAGCATGGCACACCGCCCCCTGCTCCTGACGGGCCGTACCGCTACAGACCGCATCTCAGGAAGAACAGCTATGCACATGCCCGTACTGCTAGCGTCGGAGGCACCAGGTCGTTCTCGGGCAGTTCGACAGAGAGTGAGAGCAACGTGCCCAGGGGCCGCCCCTCGCTGGAGCAGACTCAGTCGGACCAGTCAAACAACAAGAGCAAGTCGTACAGCAACATCGGTCGTTCTGGCAAGTTCTCGGAGCATCGTCGTCAAGCGAGCCTCAAGAGAAACATCAGTGGGGAGATTGAGCGGCCATTCTCTGGCGACCAGATTTGGGAGGAGCCCGAGACATCAGGAGCAAAGAACACCAACGCTTCCGGTCGTGCATCGCCAGAAAAGCTCAGCAACCGACCTCAAAATCCCACCAACCGTGTCCACTTTGAATCCCCCAAGCAAGATGCATCCAAGACGAAGCCCCTTGATCGTGTTGAGATCTACCGCAATCCTCCCACGCGCTCTCGCAATGCTCTTTATACGAGCAATTCTTCTGGCGAGAGCCCTGCTCCTGTCGACGACAAGGTGGAGAGGAAGAATGGCATGGAGGTTCGCGGCCAGGACATCCGCGCGGCCACGAGCATGCGATTGAAGGACCGCAGCCCCAAACTCCCGGAACCCACAGCCGTCAGTGACAGTCCGGGACGGCCCATTGTAAGCTTCGACGTCAATTGGAAAGCCCCGGACCCGTCCACTGATACCACCCCAGACCGGTCAGCCCCGGCCGCCCCCAGCAGCTCCTCCTCGTTCCGGCCGGAGACCAAACCCATGGAGATACCTAGTATTATTGTGGCGGAGGAAAGTACGCCGATGTCCCGGGCGCCGCCAGGCGTAGGCGTCCCATCAATCTGCGTAGCTGAACCGGACGACGACCCGAGAGGCTCAGTGCCTTCTATCAACATCCCAAGCATCGCCATCAATGAGGCTCCGGGGAACAACCCTAGAGGTCCAGTACCTTCGGTCAACATTCCGTCCATTGCTGTCGATGAGGCTCCGGGAAGCAACAACGTCCCTGTTATTGTTACGTCCGATGACAAGCCAGCATCGCGCGCCCGCCCGTTGCCAACTCCAGCTGCCAGAGGACCTCCTCGCTCAGCTCAGCGCCCTCGTGGCCACTGGTCTCCAGCTCCCGGTAGCTCCAGACGAGGTATGACCATTTGCCATGAATGTGGATTCCCTATTGAAGGGAGGTTTGTGGCCTTGGCGGGATCCAACGAGCGTTTTCATCCTCAGTGTTTCAGCTGCTACTCTTGCGGCACCAACCTACAAGCCATGGAGATCAGCCCAGAGCCTGACAACGTTCGCAGTGAGCGAATCGACCGCATTCGCCGTCGCGCAGCAGGAGAGATGTTGGATGAGGAGCCCGGTAAAACGATGGCTGAGGATGGCGATGATCGCCTCCGCTTCTTCTGCCACCTTGACTGGCATGAGCTGTACGCACCGCGCTGCAAGCACTGCGCCACGCCCATCTTGGGTGAGCATATCGTGGCTCTGGGCTCACACTGGCACTACGGTCACTTCTTCTGCGCCGAGTGCGGCGATCCGTTTGATCATGGGATGACGCACATCGAGAAGGACGGGTACGCCTGGTGCATCAACTGCCAGACGAAGCGTACCGAGCGACGAGCGCCCAAGTGTAAGAAGTGCAGGGTGGCCGTCATCGGACAGTACATCCAGGCCCTCGGCGGAGAGTGGCACGAACACTGCTTCCGATGCGCAGAGTGCCAGGGCGGCTTTGACGATGGCCAGATCTTCACCAAGCACGTGCCCCAGGGGACGATTGTGCTCTGCACTGGGTGCCGAGCAAAAGAACTCAAAGCATAATGTAATCGGTTTAATGGCGCTTGTTTTTGAGCATTTGGTTTTGGTTCAGTGTTTTCTTATTGCGTGGTTTGCTTTGCCTCTTGGTCTTTGCGCGTTGTTTTCCCATGGATGCGTGTTAGCATACGGTTCTGCATTTGATTTTGGTGTCTGGACGAGCGTAAGCAAAAAGTCGTGGAGAGATAAATTGATATTGACATGTTTTTTGGTTTTGGTTTTGTATGGTTGACGATGCAAGGGCGAGGCGTTGTTTGAGATTGTGCAAGGTGCGACTGGCTTTAGAATGGTAAAACAAATAGGTCCGGTTTGCTGTTCAGTTATCGTTTTGATTTTGTATTCTGTCTTAATATGATCTCTTCATCTTGACTATTCATCTCCCTTTCGACTTTGATCTAATACATCAGAGACAGCAAGTCATTATGACCATTCATCATGGATTACATGGTGGCATTATCCGTAGAGAGCCAAGCCATGTCACTCAACAGCACAGAAGCATACACAAATTCACATAAACACAGACGCTAGGCACATATGCTCGACGTTATAGTGCATCTCTTCTTGGTCGTAAATCATGGGCAAATCTGCTTCAATCTCCCTCTCATCTGATATACACAAAGCAATAACCAGCCAGGGACGAAATCCAGTCCGGGAGCTCTCTGCCTAAACCCAGTGCCTTGTCGACGCGACGCTACGCTACTACAGTGAAGATCCGCCCACCTGCTCCTGGTGAACCTCGAGCGTGTCCCCATCCTGCATCTCGAGCTGTTACAAAATGCCTGTCAGCGAAACCGTGTTCTCTCGCAGAGGAATAGAGTTTACTCTTGTACACGACAACAGAGCATGACAAGAGGGAAAACATACCGCGTCGGGAGTATCTGTGGGCTGGACGCGCGTGCCATCAAAGAGGAACCGCACAGAGGTCAAAGCCTTGCCCTGGCGCTCGCAAAAGGCGCCCATCAGCTTCTCGAGCTTGGTAGTGCGCTTGATCTTGAAGAAGACCTCGTTATTGTTGTCTGTGACCTTGATGTTGAGGTGCTCCGAGTTTTGGGGCACCTGGTCGGCGGGGCTTCCGTTCTCGTTTTCGCCAGACATGATCGATCGAGTATGTATATGCCTCTGGAGGACTGCGCCGGGGATGAAAGTCAGCGCGTGACGTTGTTTGGAGGACGTGGCGAGATCTGGAAGAGTCGCCTTTACCTTGACAGAGAGTGTGTGGGTGGGTGGGTGTGTGTGTCGGAGGAGGCTGAGGGTGGGGGTGGTTGACGTTGTGTTTTGCGCGGCTGCTGTGGTAAGAAGAGTGCAGCGTCGTCGAGGCTCGTGATTGTTCCAAGGGCTCGCGGGGAGGGAGTCAAGAGGAAGATGGTCAAGAGAAAAGGTTGCGTTGGTGGGAGGTGGAAAAGGCGACGGGATGGGTGCGTGATGAGCGATGAGCCTCGAATGGAGTGAATGCGGCCCCGGGTTCACTGCTGTAAGTAACTGTAGCGTGGAGAGGTAGAGAGCGCGGCGGAAGGTGGGGAGGACCGCTTTTCATTGGCCACGGCGCCACCCAAGAAGCCGGTCGGTCGGTGCATGGAGGACAAGAAACAAAAGATGGAAGGGTGCTGACCTCATCAGGGAAATTGTTTGATCTTTGCTACTGTTGGCAGGGTGAGGGAAGGCCAAGTACAGGAATACTCATGACATCAGGCTACTCCAACCTCTTGATTTGGGTTTATTATCAGACTTTCTATCGTGCATCGTCTTATTCGAGGTGGAAAAGAAGACATTCCAGTCACGACAAAGACCAATCTTTCACATCTGGCTCGATGCAGTAACAGGCCAACCATTCACTTTGGAGAATCGACCGGAATCACCACGCAAAAGCAACATGGTTTGTCTGATATCTGCTTGTGGCTCTCCAGCATTCACTGACAAAGCTCAATCAAGGCACCAAAGGACGATGTCGAGGCAAAGCCTGCCTGTCATCCTCGCGCGGTAAGTTGACCATGCCACCACGAAGAGTGTGAGGTCTGAACTTTTCACTGATCCTCACTCTCACCCATAGTGCGCAATCCAAGGTACGGGTATTCCGGGCTGAAAGTCTTCGGAAAGCTGACCTCCATTCAGACTGCCTCACGCGCAACGGCTACAACGACGCCAAGTGCCAGACCGTCATCAAGCAGCTCTACGAGTGTTGCAACGTCTTTTACGAACGCTATGGCGAGGACGCCTCCACCGTGAGCTGTGCAAAGCCCAATCTACTCAAGCTCAAGATGAAGCAACTCCAGGAGGAGGGGAAATGATATGTAACGCTCGTCTTTTGGTGTGTCCGCCGGTTTGGGTAACTCAGGCAACTGGTGTGAAAAGCGCCGAACTTCTTCTAGGCGATCGTTGAGCACGCAAGAGGCCTCATGGACCTGAACAAGAATTGAGATGTCCTGTTCCGAGACTCTAATACGAATGCCCATGACATTATGATAGAGAAGAAGAGAAAAAGAGAGAAAATTGCTGATGAGTGGAGACGTACATAAGGTGTCACAGTGCATTGGGTGTGCAGATAGGCGTAAAGCACTGTCCTGTTTCTTAGACGCCGTCGCGCGCGGCTGGCTGCGTGCCCACAGCCAAGTGGAGGACGAGACGGGGACGAGAGCTGCCAGGCACCAAGGTACGTACCGGGCCAAGGATGGAAAAGCTCCAGGCGCGCCAGGGCAGCAGCAACCAAAACAGATCCAGCAATTCTTGACCTCTGGGTAGTTTTGTGTTGGAGCATCAACTTGCGCAAGCTCCTACAAATCCACAACCATTTCGTCATCGACTCAACTTTGACTACCTTGGACACGCGCCATTCTCCATCTTGCACCCAGATTTGGGTATCCATGCAATCTTGAACGGGCACTATCTTTGACCCCGGCGGCCAACCAAGCCGAGTAGGGTCGACTGCTCAAGCTCGCCGTCCTCGTTGCCTTGCCCTGTTCTTGTAGTCGACGCCATCTCCCTACGGAACGAGACTCACGCGATCCGACACGATGGACGCCCCGGCGATCGACAAGTTCCTATCTTACGAGGCTGGACCTGAGGTTGAAGAGTTCGCCAACGCGCTAGACGATTGCCTCTCTCCCCCCCTCGAACCCTCAGACCGACGAGAACGGATTCTCGATCTTCCCCGGAAATACTACGAGAATGCTCTACGACGATTAGCACAAGTACGGCCGCGCATGGTGCGCGACAGCACGCATGATGATGTCGATATGGACGCCGAGGACGCTGACCCTGCCAACGACAATCCCGCTTCTGCAGAGCTGATCAAGCGCCTGGAGAGGGAAGCCCAAACATGGGACCTTTTGCGCCGTTTACTTCCGTTGAGATACCCGAGTTCCGATGCGAGTCAATCCGCCTTAAGTTTCGATCAAAGCTCCAACACACCACGGAAGGACCTGCTTCAGGATTTCCTAGCCAAGGATCCATCGGCGCGAGAACGCCAAGCAGTCATTCAGTGGCTCCAGACCAATGCTGCGTCTGGTCCGGACATTGACGAGCTAGCACGAGAATTACAACAGAATGCTGACCGGGGAGACATCATCGCTCACGGTTGGCTCCATACTCGCTCTTCTATCAAGCTTAGGAAGAGTGTGACTGCTTGGCCGCATCTGCTGGACCGCCAGTCGCCAGCCGTTGCAACTTCTTTCTTCAACACTGACGGTGCACCTCTCGTGACCCAGCTGGACCCTGATGCCGCGACTCGCCAAGGACGAAAGCTCGAACCACAAGACGAGTACTTTGAGCGCGCCATCTGGCTCGGCTGCTTTGAGCACCTCCGCCGGGGATCTGGCTTGCAAACTATTCGCGAGTGGTGCCAAGAGCGCACAGAGATGTGGCGAGCCATCTCTACTTCTGCTGTCCTTCTCTCTTCTGGCGATGATCAGCAGTTACCTGTCAGCAACCCAGCATCATTGGCTTTGTGGCGGCGGATGTGTTTCAGCTTGGCTCGATCGGGCGGCTGTGACGATTATGAGAGAGCTGTCTACGGTGTTCTGGCTGGAGATATCTCAAGCGTCGAAAAGGTGGCTCTCACCTGGGATGACTTCCTTTTCGCCAACTACAATGCCTTGTTGCGCACGCAGCTGGACACATATATCCTTGGCCAATGCCCACCCGATGTGGCTTCCAATCTAACCCAATCTTTCTCGTCTTTCGACGCCGTTCAGTTCCACGGTGAACCGGAAACCGTCGACAAGCGTCTCATCCGTTCCCTTGAGTCCAATCAGCAGATTCGAGCCGAAGCCAATGAGCCCAGCAAAGCACTGCAGGCATCACTAATTTCAAAAGAGATTGGGCACCATCTTTATGAGCAAGGCCTGGTTATCTCGGTCGGTGCGGATCAGAATGAGTCGAAACTCTACCGACCACAGCCCAAGGGCTTCGAGCCAAACAAGGAAAGGTTCTTCCAGACAACCCAGCACTATGGGCTGCGCATCGTAGCTCATGTTTACCTTCTAATTACACTGCTGGACAAACTGGACTCTGGAGACGACTCTCTCGCTCCCTTGTCGTCACCTCCTGACTGGCGGCGTTCCCAAGAGAACCTCCTTGCGGGTTACGCCAATTACTTGCGCCTTGCTCAGCTTCAAGAGTTGATACCTCTCTATTGCTCCATTCTCGAGGCACCTCGGTGCTACGAGGTGCTTAGCTACAACCTCATTCCCGAAAACGACACGAAGCAGCGTCTGATGCAACTCAGGCTGATCAAGAAGGCGGGCATTGATGTATTCAAGTTTGTCAAGACACAAGCTTGGCTCATGTACGATGATCTTGGCCCTCAGAAGAGCACAGTCATGGCCAAACGAGCTTTCAGCATCGTCGATTCCGGACCGCCTACTTCGCGACGAGGTCGACCTATTAAGCCAGACTTTTTCGGTGACGAAGAGAATGCGATTGAGCCGAGACACGAGCATCTGATTCGCTCGCTGGAGTGGCTTCTACTGGTGCAAGAGACGTGGCCGAATGTCTTTTCTATGGGCACCAAGGTCTACAAGTTCTTCTTACGTCAGTATTCAGGTTACTCCGTTAACCTTAACAGAAAACTAACAGTGCGCTAGGCAACCTTCATCTCAATGCGGCTCGGCAGCTTATGAGGAGAGTGCCTTTTGCCGATGTCCTGCAAGGTGCTACTGAAGGAGATGGTGCGGAAGGAGATTGGTACGAAGATGCCGCCGAGTTCTGGGCTAAGCACCTTGACCGGAGAGGCATTCGTGATGTGACATCGCAGCAGGTGGCAGCAGATGCGCGCAAGTTCCGTGAACTAGAGAACCTGGTACGAGCTCTGGATAGCTTGGAAACCGTGGCTTCGTTGGCTGAACTCGCCGAGGAGTAAGTTTGATGTGATCTGGAATCAAGAATGACACTGATGAGGGATAGGGACGAGCCAAGGGGCCGCGAATTCTGGGCGACGATCGGTACCGAGATCAAGAATGCAAAGGAGAACATGCAGCCATTACTCAGCAACTGGCTCCTCGTGGGCATTGAGGGTAAGTCGATCCAGACTGGGCACGCAGCGTTCAGCGTTAACCTTCCAGCAGAGGGCGATGAAGAATTGCAGCAGCTCCGCCAGGCCTATCTCCCCGAGACAATCCTCGCATATGTCAGTGCACTACACTTTGCGGGCACTGGACTTTCGCGGGACAACCTACTAGAGTGCATGGAACTTGCGGCCGTCATCGCAGAGCGCAACTCGGACCTTGCGACAAGCTTTGTCACAGCTGGACGGATGAAGGAGTTGGTGGAGGTGTTTGCGGCATGCAGCAAGGCCTTGGCCATCAGCACCGGAGAGAAGAGGGCCGCGGGCGCGAGCAGCAAGAAGCTTCGCGAGATGGGATGGTCACGAGATCTCTGGTCGGTGAAGCCATAATGCATGCGTCACAGAGGAGTCTTGAAGTCATGCTTCCCTTTGGGCGTTGAACATTGATACCTCTTTTAAAAGTGAGGGTTATGGATTGTAACATACGGGGTCTGGCCTCGCGTAGAGAATATTGAGACAAGGATCACACGGTTAATACGGAGACTCTTTTTCACCCATATTATAACGAGGCTGTCGTGTACAAGATGGAGGAAGCATCAGCCTCCCCCAGATGTGATGTGATGTGGCGTCGCGAGCATGCGGCTCTAGCGTCGGTCCCCCACGTTCCGGGCTTGAACTGACTGACATCAAAGAAGCTCCCCCACTTCCGACCTAACACTACAACTTCAAACCTCCAGCACGTCGTCATCACCAAAGTCTTTACCCACGTCTAATCGCTCTTTAACCTGACACAGCCGAACAAGAATATGGCCAGCCTCACACCTGAGCTACCAGGCGCAACTCCCCCGGTTTTGCCGCCGAAACACGGCAGCCGTGAGACCAGCCGCATCGCGACACCAACATCCACAGCCGCACCTCCACCATTCGATGCAGAACGACCAGGCGGAAATCGCATGGCTGGCTCGCAGAATCCTGCTCCAGTATCCATACCCGACCCAGGCGATCAATGGCTTCCTCAGACACTACAAGATAAGTCGTACGTCATCCCCAAGCTCTATCTCGTCCTCGATCGCCAGGCCATGCGCTAACATGTTTACTTGAATCCAGGAAACAAGACCTCGCCGAGCTCCTCGCCAATCCAGCCCTCCTCAACGCCCTCGCCCACTCTCCCGAATCAATTCACCCGTCTCTCATGGCCTCCCACCAGGGCCTCTCGTCTGCGCTGAACGAGAACATCGACCTCGCGAGCCAGCTCACAGATATGGAGGCGCGCCTATCGCACCAGCGCGCTTCCACGCAAGCCCAGCTACTCTCCACGCACACGCTCGAGCGGCAGTGGCGCCAGAAGCAGTCGGACATGGACCACGCGCTCGCGCCCTTCTCGCCGGCGGCGTTGTACCAGCAGCTCGGCCAGGGGGTGCAGGAGCAGGCGCTGGTGTGCCAGGCGATGGAGGAAAGCTTCCTAGAGGGCGAGGGCGAGGGTGGGGCAGCGACGGAGAGGGACGTTACGGATTGGGTGAGGAGGTATCGGGAGGCCAAGGTGCAGTATTATCTGAGACAGGAGAGAAAGGAGAGGTGGGATGAGGGGCGAGTTGGAGGGTGGAGGTGATATAAAGCTACGGGGTTGAGATGTTGGAGATGTTACGATAACGACATCAAGCGTGTCTTTTACTATATTGGGCCGGGTGTCACGGCTGGTCTGGAATAAAGCCCAACGAGCGTTGCGGTTCACAGAAGATATATCCTCCTCAATATCCATACAAGGTTATTATGTTTGGATCATCTTCTATAGAACGTCGAGAAACTCTCACGATGCTGATCTAAAAGGGGATGTTATTCCAATAGTCCCGGTCAAAAACAGACGCCATTGAATGAGCCACAACAAAGAACCACGCTTGCTTCTACATCAACGGGTATCTCATAAACTCAAAGCCGCTCGGTTTTAAAAGCCCGTCCAGAGCTGGACTGAACAAGCGGCCCAAATATTCTATCGGTTTACTCCCCCTGGCTCCCGTCTCACAAGGCGCTGAAAGGGCTCTTCTTCATGTCCGGGCTACGAGGACTCATGGGCAGTGCAAACAGATCATCCTCGTCATCCCGTCGCGGGAACTGCACAGGCGCCGAGACGGCGGCAGTGACGTCGCCTTGCAGCGCAGCGTTGAGCGAGATTGGGGCTGCGGCCGCCTTGCCAGCCATAGTCTCGCGGGAAGAGACGGCAATGTCGGCGCCTTGGGGGTGGAAAGGGCGGGACTGGCTGATGGGACTCGTAAACGTGTTGGCTGTACGAGCGGACGCAAGTTAGCTTTTCCACCTACATACGGGTCAAGAGGTATATGAAGGTACCTGGTGTGCTAGGCGTTAGGTCTACAGGTGATGTAGCCAGTTTGAGCCCCTTGAGCTTATCTCCCAAACGGCCTGTAATGGGTGGCCGAGTGGCTGCAGGAGAGGGTGATTGGGTAGCTATTTGGGGTGGACGGATGAAGGTGTCCAGGATCCATTCTCTCTCGGCAAGTGCCATCTCGACGCCAACGCCTTCTGCATTCGTGCGCAACTCTGCGGCCACCTCACGGTCTATCGCGGCGAGACGTTGTCGAGCCCATAACGTATGTAGAACGCCGTGTGTTCCTGGGTCGGCAGCTAGGCCGGGTGGGAAGATGGCCGGCAGAGGCTTGAGGGTCAGGCTGGGCGCACCGGGCGGGGTGATAGTGATAGTTGCGGGAACGGTAGCATCGGAAGGGAGAAGAAAGAAGACGCGGCGGCGGCGGGAAGAGGTCGTCTTCGAGGCAGAGTCCGGATCGGAGTCGGGGTTCAGGTCGGCGGCAGGGAGGACGGTGGACTTGCCGGGCCACGAGACCTGCCAGCTTGTGCTGTTGGCAGCATCCGCCTTGTCTCCGGGAGCAGAGGCCGGAGCCGGTTCCGCAGCGGATACGTCATCGGAGGCCGGTACGGAGGGAGGGTCGGCGGGATCGGCGGAGGAATCAACGGAGGCAGCCGGGGCTTGGACGGCACCGGGATACCACTCAACCATGAGCACCTTTGTACCGGCATCGCTGAACTCGAACCTTGCCAGATGCTGGGCCGCCGCGATAGGGGTTTCATCGGTAGGCCGAGGAGACCCCGAGGACGGGTCCTTGGTCATGATTAGGGTACGATTCGTTATCCGTCTAGTTGGGAACGATTGGGTCACACAGGCGTGGAGCGTCTGATAGCGAGGCAGGGACCTGAAAGTCTAGGCCTATCTGTTTTATCTGACTTTGTCTCGTGTTATCGCGTGCTTTGATTCAGGGTCCCGCACCTCTCTGGCCGAGAGAATATAGTTCTGGTGGTCCGAGTTAAGCCACGTCCGAGTCGTGAACGAGAAGGGATCTTTTCCCGTGATAAGGCTGCGAAGCCGGAGGGGGGACCAGGGGGGGGATGAGGATGGGTGCAGGGCAAGTTTCGGAGTCGACAGTAGGTGGAAGCAAGAGCAATGAGGTGAGGGACAATATCTACATGGTGGAGAGAGAGGGGAAGGGGTGGAGGAGGATGGAGCTGGGGAAAAGCTAGGAAGGATGAGTGAAAAATAGAAGGGTCAGTACTCCTCGGTATGGAAGGTAGAATTAATGAAATTTAGACCGATGCCTGGGGAACGTTTCAAGGGCAGAGACGGTCCAATCATTGGAGAGAGTTCTGCTCTGTCAACTACCTTAGAAAAGGCGGAAAGGACGATAATAAAGCGCTGGCTGGGGCAGTGCTTGGGCTTGGCTAATGCAATATCAGCTTTAATCCCGTCAACCTTGAGCTCAGACCCTGCAACGTCAGCGGGCAGCAGATGAAAAGTGAAGCATTTCGTCTGATGTAATAACTGACAATGTAAGTTTATTACTAGTTGTCGTCTTGGTGTAGGTTACCTGGTGAGGGATCACCCGGAGCCGGAGCCGGATGTTGACGGGCTACATACGTAATATCACGGCCGGGACAATCATGCTCACTTGTGCTCCACATGATGGGGTGAGGTAACCTACACCAGATACCCAGAAAGACTCTGACGCTTTATCTACTGCTTATGTAGTACCCCCTCTGCTATCTATTCATCTCGACTCTCATCAATCACGTTCCTCTCCGCAACAACTTTGCTCTATGTGTATCTCTCAGCAGCCAATCACAAGACCCACAATATCGGATCGGCGTCGACGAGACATTGGGCATTGGCTTGTCGCGGATGGGGCCAGCTCTTGCCCTAGAATCACCGCAGTACGGCCGGTAACACTACGGAGACGCCCCCCCAGGTGCCGAGGAGGTGTTCCTGTTCAGCTCGTCTCTCCATATCAAAAGTACTCTTCGGGGTCCTTTCTTTCTCTTTTGCCTGGCCACGTGCAGGTGCACGTTTGTGCAATGCATTGGCATGCACGATAACCCGTTTTCTCCATTGATGCTGTAGGAATAACGGTCAAAGCAAAGACCTGCTAGAGTATACAGAAATCATCTACAGCTCTACCTCTGCCTCTTCAACAGCAGATCGACTCTTACATACTTCGTACATGGTCAGGGCATGCAATAATTAGTCGTCGGGTGGCATGGTGCAGCATCGTGCCCAAAAAGAACCCGGAACCAGCACGCGATTCGCACGGGAGTCGTGCTTCGCCACACCCGCCTTTATCTCCCTCCTTTGCGCGTGTCCTCACCTTACACCTTGCAACTCGGTCCAGCATTACCCCCGTACCTTATCACCCTGGGGCATCCGGCACAGCTCATTCAGCAGCCGGGTGATGAGATATGATGCTTCTCCTTGTAAGTAACGGCAGATCGGTCAAGCGACCAGTAAAGAGCCATGTGGTCTCGTGAGTTTGCCCAGGCACAGACAGGCATGGGTGTCTTCCGAGATACTCCATACATTCGGGTCTCCTCTTCTTCTCCCGCTTCTGCTGCTGCTCCATATTGCTTCCTGTCAAACACCAAATAAGCCCCGGAGCCAGAGGGTCATTCATCGGCCGAGCATGGGTGGATCGGGGGGCTTTAGCTTGGCTGTGGATTGATAGATCAGAATTCGCAAAAAAAATCCACTGTAGCTTCGCTTGGTATTATCTGTCTCCATCTTGAGAGACATCATCATTGTCGTCATTTGTTGAATCAATAATATCCATCTCTTCCTCATAGACGGCCTCCTCCGTCCAAAGATCCAGCCGGCGCTTGTCTTCGTTCTCATCCAATATTCGCCTCCCGAGAGTTTTCATTCTACTCCTTTTCTAGAATCACTCGACTCGTGGCCCCGAGAAAATACTAGTAGCCAAACCCAGCTCTCGGCTAAATACCAATATTGAAGGAGAGACCGAAATACGGACGACCGCGCCGGCGAAGCCTCGGAGAACATTCAGAAAGAAGCAGGAGTCAGGACGAGACTAACACCAAAAGGAAGTCAGTGAGGATCAAGGCCAAAAACAAGAACGCTCCAGCCCCAAGCCTCAGAGAAAGCGCCCCGAGCTCCAGGGGTCCTCTTCTCTTTGCTGCAGGCTCCCTAGCTCCCCAAGAACTGGACGACACGCCCCCAGCCACCGTGCGGCGCCACACCCGGGCCTACTGTGCCATGATGGCCCGGCGCAGGGAAAGCTTCTTGCAGCGGTGGTAACGTTGTCGATAAAACGGGGAGAGCACCCAAGCAGCGTGGCAGCCAAGCTGCAGGGACGATGAGAAATAGGGCCGGCCAACTGGGCCGACTCCGGGAGATTCATTCGCGGATGGATCTGGATGGATGAGCTGGGGAGCTTTTGCACTGTACGGCGTTATCTTTTAGTTCCGATCGCGTGGCATGGAGAGCGGCGCGCTGGCGAGTTTCTCTTATTCTGGAGTGGAGGGCACCTTAAAAAGTCGCATCCATGGGTGCCCATGCTAGCCATGGTCACTCGAGGTACTTTCCAGTGGGATGTTGATGGATCTTTGTTTAGGTTGTGGGGAGACTTGGAATAGGGCCACTGCATTTCTATCGTCATTCTTTGGAGCGGCTCTGCCCGGTTTTCCTATCCAAGAAACCCCAAGCACCGGGGGGACTAGGGGGATAACGATTCTGGAGATAGTTTGATGGAGAATCGATAGCCCCAAGTCGGCCAACTCCCCCACAGTGACAGCGGTTTTCCAAGGGACTCTCCACAGTTAGGCCGGCCAAGCGCCGCCTCGGGCGAACCAACGTCTGCGCTGCTTGGCCTGCTGGTTTTTTCCGCTGCGGCGCCGTCGCAGCCATGTCTCTCCCCCTCCATATCGGTCGGTCCGTCCCCCAAGGTGGGCTCTTTTTTTGCTCTTGGGTCGCCTGGCGTCTTTGACGGATCCGAGAGTTGATGGTTTTGTGCGAGAGGACGCGTCTATCAGTTTTGAGTCACCATTCTAATATACTCTGTAGAGATAGCTGTTCTGTCCAGATCATCCAAAGTACTTAATCACGAGCAGTCGGGTCTCTAACAGCATCGAATTCAACGTCCTGCCGACGGAATCATGGTCCCGCCTGTGGGGACTCTACATTCACACCTCGCACCTGCCATAGACAAGCCCACAAACGACACCCTGGTCTCGCGCCCCTCCACGCCCCCTCCACGCTTTCCCTTCCTTCCCCCGGATTCGTACCGCATGTATCGCCGTATCCTTGTACCGGAAAGTCCCTGCCCTCAGCGCACCTCAGCCAGTCATCACTACTCTCTCTCGCTGTTTCCTGTACCATCATCCTTCCCACTCTCCCGTCACTTTCCCCAAACTCATCCCACCCCGTCGAAACACCACGACTTGGCTTCTCACGATATCGGCCGACCACGACCTGTTCTTCTTTTTCTCGCTCTCATTTCCTCCTCGAGCCCTTTGCTTCCGTGTCCTTCGCCTCTAGAATCGACCTTATATCTTATCGCCTCCTGATCTCGCCTTATAGCCTTCGGCAATCCCGGTCCCTCCGTCTCGACCTCCTTGTTCCCGCCATGTCAAGCATACTCTCGTTCAGCGCACAATAGAGACGGACGCCTATAGCCATCTGGGCTGGCCCGACAGAGGCTTTATTCGTCCCATCTCCTCCGCCGTTCTCGCGCCTCCATCCTAAAGCGATAGCGTCGTCTTCCCCTCGTTTCTACTTCGACGCCCATCATCATGGCTAACCACCCGCCACGTTCCATGGCCATGGATCCGCCTCATATCACCGAATTCGCGTCGGAGCGCTACTTTGAGAAGCTAAACCAGCTCAATGCTCAGCAACAACATCAACACCAACATCAACCCCCGATCCACGACTCCCTCGACGCCTCTACCTCCACCTCGCCGCCGTCGAGATTTATTCTTCCCCTACGAGAATCCAAAATCAGCGATGTCGAACCCATCAGGCCATCAGATCAAAAGCGCGACAAGGGTCGGTTCTTTTCTCTTCGCCAAAAGGTCTCGATCCTTCACTCCAAGTCGTCACAGTCCGGCTCGCCTGCGACTGCCTTCGCGTCACGCTCCTCGGCCGAATCAGCACGCAAAAGGTAACCACACTTGTAATCAAATACACCAAGATCAGGCTGACTCCGTCATCTAGTGCCGGCTTCGACCAACTCTTCCTCGCCTTACCTAATGAGCTGCAGATCCAAATCATCTCTGCCCTTCCATTAACAGACGTCCTCAATCTCCGACTTGCCTCCAGATCCTGGCATACTCTTATAACCCTCAACGAGCCAACTATTTCACGATACCACCTCGAGCATCATATCCCTGCCTACGCGTCCCGCCTATATCCCATAACCGACCCCAACGAGATCAACTTCAACCACTTGTGCGGGCTATGGCATCGATTACACGTTGCCGCCAAGCTCGCCTTTCTAATGTGTGAATGGATCACAAAAGACATCTTCTTGCGTCAAACCGAAGCGCAACGAATTGCATTTGCTCCGCAGCACGAGCGTATGCGTCGACGTTTAATACCACTCCTCTTTACCATATTTCACTTTTTCGAAACCTACCGGAAGCTGCATCTCAAATACATGGCGGAGAATGGTGGCAAAGGATTGAAGCGAGAACCTTATACCCTCAACCCGATCGAGGCCGAAATCATGAGCATGTACGATGACCAAACATTACTACGGGTCCACGAAGTATTCCCACTGGTTGTATCGTCGTTCTGCCGACGATTGCGGCCGCCAACCTACGTCGGTCGAGTCGAACGATCGCTTCGTGGCTACATCCGGGAGAAGCCATCTGACGACGTTCACGTTGCCATCTTATGCATTGGGGGTTTGCGACAAGTGGAGAGATTATGGGAAATCAAAGGCTACAACAGCCGCCGCGGCGCCGTCGATGTATGGTTTAACGCCCTTATCAAGGAGCAACACCCTGCCGAGTCTGCGCCGTCAAAATCGAAACGAGGCCTGATGGGTTTCGGGCGCAAAAAGTCCACGGATGTCCGATCTGGCTCTGGCCTGAGCAAAGTCCGAAGTTCGGGATCAATGGACGGGAACATGGACTTTGACGCCAACCTTGTGTTCAACACAAGCTTATCCGCCGGTGCTCCCATGTCTCCTCTCAGCGCGCAACAAGCTCAAGCCATTCTGAACGATCTTCCCGTGCTGCAACAAGTATGGCTTACAACAGCCGAGGCTGTCATCCTCCAACGCAGGGTTGTCGATCGGCCACAGGACATTAAGCGCAACCAGGCGGTCATGCTCGACCTGATCCGAGAGGACGGCATCGACGAGGAGGACGAATGGTGGTACGGCCGCAGCATCCCCGATTCCGTGCGGCCTCCCGCCGGTGTAACTGATGACGATGCGGACTGAATGGCGTTTGCTCCACTAGACTTTTTGGACAGTTTTCCTTGATTGTTTGCTGTTTGCGGGCAGATACTGCCACTGCCACTGCCACCGGTACTTGGGTGTATGCGTGTGTCAAAGAACGGGATCATGAGCATTTACACGGCGTTTTAATGGGCTGCGGAGAAAAGGGTTACCGCGTTGCCTCGCGTGGCACTGGACTGGAGCAACGGCCAAGAGTTTTATACCGGTTGTCTCGACACATTTTGTCTTTTCTTTTGTCTTTTCGGAGTGCGCTACAATCAATATCTGGACGGGTTGGATTGGTAACCGTCTACTGTGGGCAAAATGGAGACGGGGAGGGACTTTTATTCTTTCAAGGGCATATGGATCAGCCTCGCGCGGATAGATTTTGCGAGCATGCATTCTTGTTTTTCTCTTGCCTCCCATCAACAATACAATATCCTCGTTGGGAACCTTTTTATGTATTTCTGTAGCGAAAGTCAAGGACTTTTAACGATTCAAAAGACAGCGGATATAATTATCTGGGTATCTAAAGCCTGCTTCAAACATTTCCTCCTCTGCGCTTGGCGCTCCTAGTTTCGTCGTCGCATTACTTTCAAACATGTTCTCGAATGATGCTATAGTTAAAGGGAAACACGACACCTCCTATAAAAGATGCCGGTGATAGGGTCGGATATCGTCGCCGCTTGAACGCCTGTTGCTTTATACCCACGTAATACGTTGCGACACGTCCGTACTCCCTACCAAACATTGTAGCTTCCCGTGGCAGATGGCACTTGCACCCCGTTACTACGATGCAAGTTGAAATCATCAAACCCAATCCGACGCCGTTTTCTATACATGGTTCTTCTCCGTCGAAGATCACTGCCTGCCTATGGCGTGATATATGCGATCGCGCATGTCGGGCTCGGCCAGCGCGGCCTCGAGTTGCGTGTGGTTTCCAAAGGCTGCCGTTGCGTCAGGGTTCATGGAGTAGTCCATGTCAAGGTAGTTTTGGCTGCTGAAATCCTGAAATTGGGCCAGGTTGGCGGTTGGCGTTGATCTTGGGGATTGTGACTGCGAATGTTGCTGTTGCTGTTGCTGTTGCTGAGAAAGTGATTGTCGACCATTGAACCCGAGGTTCATCCCTGTTGCATTTGGCTGCTGTGTGAACTGTGAAGGAGAACTAGATCCCATTGTACGTGTGAAAGAGCTGCCGGAAGATTGGCCAAAGTGGCTTGCCATCTGTCGCTGCTGCTGCTGCTGCTGCCGATAGGCTTGGGGTGTGAGGAGGGTAGGGATGCGGGCCAGGCCTCCCGAGGCTCGACCTTGAGGACGGTTGAGGGCGGGAGAAGATTGCTGTGTTGTGGTGGGTTGTTCTGGGTCCATGTCGGGCGATTGCTGCTGCTGCTGATGTTGTTGCTGATTCTGGTTGAACTGGTCAAGGTTCAGACTCTGATGTTGGTGTTGAATTTGCTGCCGCGAATGAGATGCACCTCCAAGCCCATCCACTTGCGTCTGGGAACCCGACATGTTTGCTTCAGATGGAGCCGTATTGGGGGAGACCGAGGAGGCTGTGCCGGTCGACTGAGACTCGATCCTACCCATGGCGACATGCTGGCTTGTTTCTTCGGAAACTCGACGACGCTTTGCTTGTTGTTGAGGAGGCCCCTCTGGCTGCGAAACGGGACTAGGTACCTGGAGAGAGTTGGTTGCAAGTTGTGAAGATGTCCTCTTCCGAGAGAGGGCCTGGGCATTATTGTTACTGATTTGCGGAGTCGACTGTTGTCTGTGGTCAACGGTACTATCCCCTTCTGATGTCATACTAGATTCGTGTGCAGTTGAACGCGAATTCGGAGGGTCTGTCTGCGCAGTGCTGATAGTCTCTCTATTCACGTCAGCTCTGGCGTTCCCTGCATTGTCACACGACACTGTATCTGGCTGGCCCAATGTCGTTTTGTGGGCGAGAGACGATTCAACTTCAAGGTTTGAAGACTGAGCTGTAGTTGTATCTGCTGGTTGGTCGATGACCCCGTCTTGCGTCCCCGGCTGAGGCTTGGATTTATTCTTTGATCCTTTAGGACGACCTCGCTTTTTACCAGTTTGAGGTGTTATAGGTTGTGCTGCTAAGGCCGCCTGTGCAGCGGCCCTCGCTAGTTCATGGTCATCCGTGACAGAAGGCTGAGATACGGCTGAGGGTTGGGCTGAGGGTTGATCTGAAGATGTCGGCTGTGTGGTAGCGACTCCATTCGTCTGAGCAACCCTAGGGCCATGACCAGGGGCCACCTTCTTCTTGATCCCCTTATCTTTTCGTACTTTGCTACTCTTGCTCCCTTTTGGCCGTCCCCTGGAGCGTTTAACGGCAGCAGGGGCAACGTTTGTGGCAGAGGATGCCTCTAAAGCGTCAACTGGAGGGACCATGGGAGGGGAGGCTTGGCTGCTCTGCTCTTGAACAGGCGCTTGTTCAGCATTGTCTAGATGTGGAAAGATCTCGGCGACCCAAGCAATAAATAACGAACCCTGTCCGTTAGTTGAGGCACTTGGTGGAAAGATGCCATCCGCAGGAGGAAGAGCGCCGGGTATGCCGCCAAAGTAAGCCAACGCTTTGCATAGCTGATCCACCACCAAGACGGGATGCAGGCTTCTCAAAAGTGTTAGAAGTCGAGCCTGCTCCGCTTTTGTGTCATTAGGAGATAGCCCAGGCGGTTTGATCGGTTGGGGTCTTGTCTGTGGCGCCTCGGTCTCTGCAAGGGGAGGGCTGGCTACATGAGGGGCCGGAGCAAGTGGAGGAGGATGGGGAATCGGACGAGGGAGGGTTGGAAGAGTCACAGGTGGGTTTGAAGGCGGACGAGATTGTACTGGAGGGCGAGGCGGCGCTGGTGGCTGGTCATTGTTCGGTCGAGGTCTTTTGGGATGCCGATATCCCTGGGTACTCGCGAGCCTCGCAGCAGCGGCTGTCCCTTCACTTGTACGCTTTGCGGCAAGGTCCCGCTCCGTCATCTCGGGCTTGGGAACATGAATGTGCATGACGCTGAAATTTCCCTGTCGTCCATCTGTCTTGCCCTTGAGCTTGCTGGGAACGGGGTTTCTGATTCGGCCATCGTGATATGGGCTGAGTCCGGGGTTTGGGGTCGATGTATGAAGGCGCGCGCGTGCGGCAGGGTCGTCTGTGTCCAATTGGGCGTGGTGAGCACGTATCACATCACGTTGAGGGTTTACTGCAAAGATGCCAGAGCCCCGACTCATACTGCGCGACGGCGGTGATGCCGGGGCTGTGGTTGTCGTGGGCGGGGCGGACGAGGCATTGTTGCTCATGGATTGGGGATCCTTCGGCGCCGGAGGACTCGTTGAGGTTATCGCGACGGCTGTTGGTGGTGCTGTTATACTCTGTTAGCCACATGGTAGTAAATCATTGGATCCAAGTATGATTGATCATGTCATCAAGGAATAACACATACGCGCCGTCGAGGCCATGGCGTCGGGAGGAATCCGGGTCCCGATACGCCGAAACGGCTACGAAGAACATGCCCTAAACTCGAGCAAATTACAACTCATGTAGCTTAGAAGAAATCGCGCAAGCTCAATGCGATCTCGAGTATGCGCGAGTCCAAAGGCTCGTGAGTTGTTCAGGAGCAGTCATGGACAGCGAAACAAGGTGTTGTTGGATGCGAGTTGAATCCGTGTTAGTGGTTGGAAGCCAGCGAACAAGGGCCCCCCTTCCCCGTGACGAAAGCTCACCTTCTTAGCCTCGTACCTTTGCTCCGCTGTTGGTGGGGCTGGTTGCCGAATGTAGAAACAGGTTGGTGATGTGCTTTAGCCACAACTGTTAAGCCACAACCCATGCCAAGGTCAACTGCGGAGCATGATGAGGCTTGCTTGAGCTCCAACTGCTGCTGCTGCTTCCGTAGAGCTAACAACCACCCAGCCCAACTCCAACTTCAACTCAACCTAGGCTTCTTCTCTTTGGATCACCCATCCATGAGCTTTTCGACCCCGATCTGCGATTAAATAGGCTGCCACTTCTTCGAGGGAACTGCTCAAAGCCACTTCCCCCGGCTTCTTTCCGACCTACTCCGCAGTCTGCCTTGGACGTCGGTATCGTCAACGTCTCTGACGTATCCTTTCATCTTACCCTGCGCCATCCAAGCTCAGCACCATGTCGACAAAGTACGCGCTGCTGTCGCTTCCTCTCGGCGTCTTCGACTCCAACGATCGCGATGACGCTATCTCGTCCCTACGCGCTACCGTTTCCGATGACAACGGCTCTATCCTGCCCTTCAACATCCCCGACTTCAAGATCGGCACCCTCGACGCTCTCGTCCAGCAGGCAGATGACTTGACCAAACTCGAGGCCTCGTGCCAGGCCGTTGTGAGCAAGGTCGCCGACTCGCTCAAGAACGTTCTCGATGGTGATGAAGAACGTATCGCTCAGTACAAGATGGTCAACGACAGTAAGATGCGCCTAAACCGACTGTGCTGACCCAGCGCTGATGATTCCCTCAAGAGCCGACCGACCAGTATATCAGCACCTTTAGCTGGAATAAGATTCGCTACAGGGCTGACAAGTCCCTCGGAGAGCTTATTAGCACCCTGCAAAAGGTAGGCCTGCCCTCGATGATACGCCGCGCTCAGTCGACTGACAATCCAGGAACTTGTCACCGTTGATAACGACGTGAAAACCAAGTTCAGCCAGTACAACTCGGTCAAGACCAACCTCGCCACTCTGCAGCGTCGTCAGACGTGAGTACTGCTTGATTCTTCCATTCTAATATCAAATTCAGGTGCTGACCTGCCAACCACAGTGGTAATCTATCGACCAAGTCTCTGACTCCCATCGTCGACCCATCTCTCCTTATTCAGGATTCCGAATACATGGAGACCCACCTCATCGTTGTGCCCGGAAACGCAAAGAAAGACTTCCTCAAGAGCTACGAGACTTTAGCTCCCATGGTGGTCCCTCGGTCCGCCATCGAAGTCGCCAAGGACGACGAGTTTGTTCTATTTGCCGTGACAACGTTCAAGAAGCACAGCGCCGAATTCCTGTCCAAGTGCCGAGAACAAAAGTGGACGCCCCGACAGTATAAGCACGTTCAGGGTGGCCGAGAAGAGGAGCAGCGGGAACTGGACAAGGTCACCAACGAAGAGCGCAAGGTATGCGGAGAGGCGTTGCGCATGGCGCGTACGGGATGGAGCGAGAGTGTTATGATCTGGGTCCATGTCTTGACGTTGCGAGTCTTTGTCGAGGCAGTTCTCCGCTACGGCCTGCCCCTGGACTACGTAACGGCTCTGGTCAAGGTGGGTGACTCTATCCAAGAGCAGTTCTGGACTTGAACTAACGTGCGATCTAGACAACAACAAAGTTGGCGCCCAAGGTCAAGACGGCGCTCGACTCGAACTATTCGTACCTCGGCGGCAACGCCTTTGGGAGGGACAAGCGAGGCAAGATCACCAAGGACGACGCTGCGCTGAGCTCAGAGATGGCGGCAGCTGGGTTCCAGACCGGGGAGGGCCATGAGTACACAGCGTATGTCTACTACGAAGTCGAGTTTCCTTGACGGTAACGACGAGAGAGGAGAAGGACATGGAGCAGTACCGAGGGCAACAATAGAAGGAATCATAATGCATGCAAGAACGCCTGTATTCTACCCTATCATGATGCCCCGAAGTGACGACAACTGGGGTCGCCATGGCAGTAATACCCCATCTATATTTTAAAAGCAAAGCACGTCGGTGCAGCAGTGACTCATTTCTTGGCGATGTAACCCTTCTCGTTGAGCCACTCGACGATTTGAGCGACGCACTCCTCGACAGTCTTCTCGTGGGTCTTGATGGTGATCTCGGGGCTCTCAGGCTCCTCGTAGGGAGCAGAGATGCCGGTGAAGTCCTTGATGACACCAGCGCGAGCCTTCTTGTAGAGGCCCTTGGGGTCGCGCTGCTCAGCGACCTCGAGGGGCACATCAACGTAGACCTCGACAAAGGGGATGGCCTCGTCGCCACCCTCGGTGGCCTTTGCGTGCAGCTCACGGGCGACCTGACGGTCTGCGCGGTAGGGGGAAATGAAGGAGGTGATTGCGACGGTGGAGGAGTCGGCGAAGAGCTTGGCGACCTCTGAGATGCGGCGGATGTTTTCGTTGCGATCAGCTTCGGAGAAGCCCAGGTCCTTGTTGAGGCCGAAGCGGACGTTGTCGCCGTCTAGACGGTAGGCAGCGACGCCGAGGTGGAGGAGGTGCTGCTCGAGGGCGGTAGCCACGGTGGACTTGCCCGAGGCGGAGAGACCGGTGAGCCAGATGGTGAGACCGCGCTGGCCGCGGGTCTCGTTGCGCTCACGGCGGGAGAGGGAGGGGTGCCAGGTGATGTTTCTAAAAGGGAGGGGAGTTTGTTAGTTGGCGATGTTTTTCTTGGAGTTTTCGCGATGGCGGGGTAATAATGGAGGGGAAAACGACGAGCAGGAGGGGCAAGTAAGGTTAAACAAAACGAACTGGTAAGGTTAGATTGAGGTGATCAACTTACGTAGCCATTGTGAAGATTGGTTATATCCAAAAGATGTGATGAAGAAGTGAAAAGGAAATCTAGGTAGGAACAAGGAAAGAGAGCAAAGTGTGTAAGAATGGATGGATGGATGCAGAAGGGGAAGAAAACTAATCGCGACAAGTTCGTCACTGGGTTCCGATGCCGGCTTTATTCTTTTCACCTACATGTCATTACCCTACGAGACATATTTACTGCTCCCACGCTACAAGCTACATGCTACATACAAGCTACATGCATCTCTTGATCGTCGATGTCGTGCTCGAATACAATTTCTCCCTTCGGGCCATCGGTCGGCAGCGAGGCCCCAAGGGATTAGGTCCAGCCTATGAGCATCTCCCCTTGGAAATGGCGTCTTTGATGGCGCCCATGGCATTTCCACTTGGACGTTGGAGGGGAGTTATTTTTCTCTCCATGCGGGGCCGACTTCCGGCGCTCCCAGGAACAAACAATACTAGGTAGTAATTACTGTAAAATCTGGCATTGTATGTATCGATAATCCATCGCTTATCAAGAGATTCCCTTCCCCGTTCTATAATTAGAATATCGTAAAATATCTGTATGTTATGTACCTTTAACCAGCCTCTACCAAATCTCTCTATGGCTCTGGGCCCGTTGGTATAATCTCTCTCTCTCGTTGGCTTGCTCATTCTCATCCGTCGTCACATCTTGGTCTATTTCTTGCTTTCTAAGCAATCCTGGGCATCATCTGCGCGCACCACGTTAGCACACCTCGTCAGCATCATCAGAAGTCATGGAATACATACCGCAGCATATTTGGGTGAAATAAACAACCCTTGCGCCTCGGCCAAAATGGTCGGCTCCTCGCCAGGCTCAGTCAACAGCTCGATATGACCCTTGACCCACGCCTTTCGACCCTCCACCTTGTACGTCTCTGCCCGCAGAACCAGGAAACTCCCGGCAGGCGTTGGTTTCCGATAGTCGACGTTGAGGTTCGCCGTCACGGCGATGTTGTGAGGCAGCGCGCCAAACGAGCATCGTCCGAGACCCTCGTCCAACATGGTCGCCAGGAACCCGCCGTGCACGATGCCAGGATGTCCGCAGAGATCATCGCCGACGTATGCCACCGATATCAGCTGCTTGCCCTCGGGCGCGATCCACGCGTACGGCGGCACCGTGACCTTGCCCTCTCCGATGAGCGCATGGCCCGTCAGACTTCGGCTCCGGTATGATTGCGGCATCTTCATGTGCGGTCGGGACTCGGTGAGGTCGGGGTTCGCGCGCAGCTCCGCCACAAACGGGTGCGTGTTGATTGTCTCTTCCACCATGCGCGCCTCGTCGTCGTCTGCGACATATCGTCGCAGGCTCTCTTCGTCCGAGTGAAAGCCCAGGCCGTTGGAGTGCATCGTGTACCACGTTCCGAACCCTCCTGCTGTGCTGGCTCCCACGCCAGCCAGCAACATGGTGGCCGCTCGCTTCAAGACACCTCCGGCGGCAGCTGCTGCTGTTTCACATGAAACGTCTCGTCAGTAACTATCGTTTGCCATGTTTGCGCTTGTAAGTGCCGGACAAACGTACCTGGTGTTGCATAACTGCGGGCCTGGTTGGCGCGAGCCAGTCGCCTGACTGCCTGTGCTGCGAGACGCCCGTTGCGACCAAAGTGCTGGGAAAACATGGCGACTTTACTGTCTCCTTGGTGGTTTACAGATCCAAGAGGCGAAGAAGAAAACCGGCCAAGATGCGCCTCCTCGGCTCCCTGATAAGATTTATCGGTCTCGCCGCTGCCGCGGTAAAGCGTGACCGGATAGTAGAATGACCTCGGCATTTTATGCATTTATCCGTGGGATCCTGCAACGGTCTTACCAAGCCACAAGTGGCTGGGGCTGTGCCATGTATGCATCAATTACCCTGGACAAAGCAGCTGCCAGGATCCCAAGCCTGTGACGTGGGTTGCATCCAACCAGAGTCTCCTGACAGGCCCGTGAGACCTTGTCCTGCGTTACGTAGGAAGACAATAATCAAGGCCGCTGACGACATGCGTGCTTGTAGTTTGTCGTTCCTTGCTTGTAACGCCCAGGTCTTGGCGGCGGGTTTAAAGTATTGAGTTTCCCTCTAATCACTGAGGGGTTCCATTCATACTCTCGCAATAAACGCACCTAATCTCAACTATCCACGAACAATGGTATGAGTATCTGTTTTATTCGAGAAGATGCTCAATATTGACAAGTTCCTTTATAGGCAACTGCTGAAACCGTCGACCTGGGCCCTGCCCACCCCCCCAAGGAGGACGCCATCGCTGCTTTTGAGCAGATCCTCCCAGACCTCAAGAAGAGCCTCGTTCATCTTCGTCGTGATTATGCGAGTAAGTCTATAAACTCACGAGACCACCCGTGTTCTCCAGACTAATATCAATGTCTAGAGCATGAGCCAGAATACTTTGCCGCAGCTGTAAGTCTCTCCCATTTATACACCACTAGTAATCAGCCCCCACACACGGCTGGGTAGTTACTTACACACTTGGCCCCCCTAGGAACAACTCTCAGAACAAGATCTCGCTGGCTTCAGCGCTAACGACTTTGACTCGGTAAGAGTCGCTGCCTCAGCCTATGGCATTCATCTCTTTGGCAGAGTTGGCATTCCCGCCTTGTCCGATGATGGCCCTTCATTTGTCCACTTCCGTATCTTTATCGGCGGCGGCGATGAGCCCCCAAAGCTTCACTGCGTTCACACCGAGGAGCGCGATGATTCGAGCGGCGGCAAGACTTATCGGGCCATCTTCACCAAGGACGATGAGCTCGAGTGGTTTGACACCTAGAGAATGAGAAATGAGAAATGTCTTACAGTGCCATGACACGTCATGGCGTATCTGCCTTGTTACTCCTGAGCCAATGTCTATAGCCATAATATGAATTCGATGCTCGTGCTTTTCCCTATCCATCCTTACATGTCCTCCTCTCCCGCCAGGAGCTCCGCGTAATCGTCCACGGATGCAAACATGGGCAGATCCTTGAGCTGTCTGCGCCTCGACTTGGGCTTCTCGCTCTTGGCCTCCTTGACCTCGAATCCGTCCTCATCCTCGCTAAGCATGGCTCCGCCAACCTCGTCGTCAGATCCTTCAATGTCCACACTCATGTCGTCGTCGCTCTCGCCCATGTCGCTGTCCAGAGACAAGGCCGGCGATGAGTCGCCTTCCGAGGCCATGTCCGAATCATCCAGATCGAAGCCAACGTCTGAGCCCTCATCGTCAGGCTCAACACCAGGCTGTGTCGATACCAGGGCCTTCCAGATCTCATCCTCTTTCTCATTGTCGACTTCATCCTCGGCCTCGGCGTCTGCCTTGGCCTTCTTCCTCGTCTCCTTGCCCTCCTTGCCAACCTGCTGGAAGTACTCGTGGAAGAAGATATCGTCGGCAGCAACGTCCTGCACCTTCTTCTTCCAGAAGGCAGCCGAGTTAACAGACGGTGCAGCCGCTCCGGGTCCTCGGCTTCCCAGCCAGATATCGCCAACGTCCTTGGTAGCTCGGAGAGGCTGCATGATCGACACACCCTTGGAGGCATCGGCCGCCTTGGGGTTTCGGTAGACAAACTTGTCCAAGAATCGGATGAGCGAGTGACTGTCAAGATCCGGCTTCTGTGCCTTCTCATTGTGCCCCAGTACCGATGACGCGTAAACTGTAACCGAAGGATGGTAGTGGCCCTGAAGAGGGACCTAAGCTGCTGTTAGCCATGTGACATCTCAACGGTGCGCATTATCAACTTACCACCTCCCACAAACAACTCCGGTTGGCGTTGCTGTACTCTGGGTCTCTCTTCCGGCCATCATACACAGGCCTCTCACTCGCAGGCTGATCGTCAAAGGGAGATTCTTCCGGCTCATCCACCAGTGTCGAGAGATCAGGGAATGTCTCACGCAGATGGCCAACAACGTAAAGAAGTCCACATGCGAATGCAGGTTGGTGCAACCCAGAAACCTGAAGCATGCGCTTGGCAAAGGCCTTGACTCGGCGGCTGTCGATGTCGTTCTTGAGCGCACGAAGGAGCAAGTTCAAGTACAGCGCCTGCTTCGAGGAAGTCACCAGTCTGGGGTCTAGCAGAGACTCGTAGAGAGTCCTGTAGAATCGCTCATTTGCGAGGTTTCTTGAGGATGAGATCTGCTGGATCAGGAGGAGTGCCTGGATGCCGGTGTTGAAGTTGGCCGAGTGTGCAATCTTGAAAAGGGTATCAAGGTGAGACTCCATCCTAGTAACGAGTTAGCTGTGCTCAGACAATACTTCTCACACACAGAAATGGCATACATCGCTTCGTTTCCAACCATGAAAGGTGCCGCTCGGTTGACACCAGTCAAAACAGCAGACACAAGCTTGTCGGCGGCCTCCGTCTCGGGCTCTGTAGCCGTAGGTTTGGGAGGTTTGCCGCGCGGCTTGCGGGGTCTCCAGCCCATCTTCCTCTGATCCTCCTCGTTCGCTTCCCTGGCGGTTTTCGGCTCGGTTTTCGAATCGGCCGGCGTGGTGATGCCCAAGCTACCAGTCTTGAGGATAATGGTGAAGAGGTCGAAGTAGATTCGCATCAGGGCCTCGGCCACGGCAGGCTCCTTGTTGCTCAGAATGGTTTGGTTGAGAGTGTTGATGGCGTAGTACTTTGACCGGTGGTCCTGGGAGGGGTGCAGCAGGATCTCCTGTTCAATCATTCGCACAATGATTGGTTTCATACCAGGATGCGAGTTCTGCATCTGGAGCAAGAGGTACGATGCTCGAGAGGAGATTTTGCGATCTCGGTCACCGAGTTTGTTGACCAGCAGTCGGAGAAGGTTGGACTCCTGCTCAGGCTTCTCCTTGAGAAGACCATAGACAAAGTCAAGAGCGCGGGTGCGAGAGTACTCGATCTCATCTGAGCACCATGACTCGAGCAATTGAATAAGGCGGAAGTACGTCTCCTTAAGCCAATCCTCATAAACCCAGGAGATCAGATGTGCAGGTGTGATCTTGCCAGGCAGCGGGTTGCCACGAACCCAGGCTGCTGCAGGACTTCGCTGCAGAGTGCCGAGTAGGCCAGGCTGGGCGTGAAAGGGTCGCAGACGGCGATCGGCAGGCAACAAGGTACCAGGGCCTAGCAAATCAACGAGTGCGCCGATGGCACCAAGGGCTTGTCCTCGGCTCTTCTTGGAGGCCAGGCTCATTAGGGCATCGAAAGCTCGGATGTTGTGAACTGGTGATTCTTGGACGGCGAGAGTAAGGGCAGAGACCTTGTCAGTGAGCGTACCGGATGACATGATGGTCGACAAGAACTTGTGAGAGGACGAAGCAAAGACACTACTCCTGTACTTGGTGGCATCCTCCTCCAAGAGTGCCTGTGCATGTTGTTTCAAGGCCTCGACTGATCCTTTGAAAGAGCTGGGGCCATCGTCGATTAGCCCTGGGAGCTTTCGCAACTCGGCATCATGCCAGTCTGCTCGGGGCTCAAAAGCCTGCTTCACTGTTAGTCGTCAGAGACGTCACCAAAGTCTCGGCTCGACTTACCAAGTTGCCAAACTTTTTAGGGGCGGGCTCTTTGGCCTGAGGAGTCTCAACTTCATCGTCCTCATCCTCTTCCTCTTCAGCGTCGTCGTCGTCGTCGTCCTCCTCTGCGTCCTCTTCATCCTCGCTTGCTTCACTCACTTCAACCTCTGCAAAGCCAAGCTGCTTAGAAAAGGCGGCGAGTTCATCCTTCAAGCTCTTGTCGACAGCCTTGGAGTCCTGAGTGAGGTCCTCATCATCCGAATCAATGTCCTTGATAAGTTCCAAGTCACGCTCATCCCCACCAAGCGCCTTGATTTCTTCTAGAAGAGCATCATTGTCGATTCGAGAGCTCTTCTTCTCGGTAGATGCGCCCTCAGAATTCCGCTGCCTCTTTTGGTGCTGGTCGCCTGCATCTCTTGTCGGAGGCTGCTTTCGCTTGTTGTCGGAGCTCAACTTCTTGTCAATCGTAGACGTGAGCTGATCCAGGGCATTTGGGTCAAGTCCTGGACCGTTCTGTGAGCGCCGAGGGCCTTTGCCCTTTTTGGAAGGCTTAGCCATGTTGTTGAAGTTGTGTCAAGATCAGAAAATCTTGGATGGAAATTCTCAATGAGAATGCGCGCAAGCAACGAACTTTTTTTTTGGCGGTGCATTTTTCCAGAGGTGCCCCACGTCTTGCGCTTAGCGCGTCTAGGGGCGCTAATGCACTCTGCAGTTGTCAGTGGTGGAGCTCCACCTGCTCCGGTAGACGGAAGCTCTCCCGATCCATCAAGAAAGCCTAGGTAAATAACACTTCACCAACGGCTTTACACCAACAATGGTAGTTTGAGTTGACGGCTGGACTACATAGCAGCCTGGACGTCATGATCACTCCAAGGCTGTGCCGTTTCGGTGGCGCTATTGCCCGGAGAAACCCTATTGCCCTTCAATTGAGAGCCCTCTCAGTTTCGAGCGTAGCTAGAGCTGGATTGCCTCGCTCCACCCTATCCACGACATGGGTTCCAACAGGCGGCATTACAGCGGGCGACGATGAGTGTCAGACCTCAAGTCCTATCTTGTGAGTGATATTTGAGCTAATTGGTTCTTAGTTGGACACGGAAAGCTCATCCGCGGTGGTTTCCTTCGTCAGGTATGTCTATACCCTAGGTCTAGAGACAACAATTATTGATGCCTCGTCGTAGGCTCACTCGGGTATCTTTCAATTACTCCCACTCGGTCTCCGTGTTCAAGACAAGATAGAGAAACTGCTTGATAAACACATGCATTCAGTTGGTCCGTACCTTCTTGCCAATTTGGTAGTCTACTGCTAACATGGACTACTATAGGGGCATCTCGCCTATCCCTCTCAAGCATCTCGTCGGAAGACCTCTGGAGAAGAAGTGATCGTTTGGATCGTGTTGCACCAGAGGTACATGTGCGATGCCCAGTCTAAGACAGCAGCTACTAACTTAATCAGCTCTTCCGCCTCACGGATCGCAAAGAGGTGCCCCTCATCCTCTCTCCTACACATGAGGAAGAAATTACTACTCTTGTGGCCGCGACACTCAAGTCATACAAGGACCTACCTATCCGGCTATACCAAATCAGTGAGTGTTTCTTTATTGTCAGATATCCTGTTCACTAATGCGAGTTTCAGCCCGAAAGTACCGCGATGAGCGCCGCCCTCGCCATGGTCTTTTACGCTCTCGTGAATTCCTCATGAAGGACCTTTACACCTTTGATCTCACGACCAGCGCAGCTATCGAGACGTATCGCCAGGTGTCTGAAGCATATCGTGCCTTCTTTTCCGAGCTGAAGCTACCTTATCTCATCGCAGAGGCAAGCTCGGGCGACATGGGCGGAGATCTCAGCCATGAGTACCATCTACCTAGTGCCGTTGGCGAGGATACCGTCGTGAACTGTGACTCTTGCGGGTACACGGCCAATGATGAAGTGGTAACCGCTCGATCGCCATCTACTAAGAAGGACGCCAGCATATCCTACTCTGCATCTCAAGTTCGTGTCTGGCGGGGCATCTCCAAAGACCGAAAGACGCTCATCAATGCATGGTATCCCCAGCCGACCGAGGCGTTTGCCGATAGCGGCCTCAATCTCCATGCAGTCAAATCGGCTGTTTCAGAGCTGGACACCAGCATCGACGACCCTTTACCTTTCTGGAATGAAGCACTTGAGAGTGGGAGACCACAGGTCATCAACGTCATTGATGCTAGACTCGCCCAATCTTTTGAGAGTCTTCGAGATCAGCTGCCCTTGTTGCCCGAGAGCCTCGCATCGCGCGAGGTACAGCACTCTTCTGTCGGTGGCCCAGAGTCAGCAGAGAATCTGAACTTGGTGCGCGTTGCCGACGGTGACGGCTGTCCTCGGTGTGAGGAGGGAACTTTGAAGATCCACCGGGCTTTGGAGTGTGGCCACACATTCCATCTCGGGACCCGATACTCAGTGCCTCTCGAGACATATGTCACGCTTCCTCAGAAAGAGGTGCCCGAGGCAGCCAAGAAGGAAGGGTTAAGTCCAGGTAGCCGTGTCCCTGTCCAGATGGGATGTCACGGGGTTGGAGTCTCAAGAATCTTTGGCGCCGTGGCCGAAGTCCTCGCCGACGAGCGAGGCTTGAACTGGCCACGAGCTATCGCTCCCTTTGAGGTGGCCGTCATCCCGACATCTGGGCTGGCCGAAGAGTCTCTCAGCATCTACGACAACCTCGCAAACGGCAACAGCTCGCAATCTGGCTTTGACGTTGTCCTGGACGACCGAAAGCAGTCGTTTGGTTGGAAGATGAACGACGCCGACATGGTTGGATATCCAGTCGTGGTTATTCTAGGCAAAGACTTCAAGAATCGCGGTGCTTGTGAGGTTCAATGTAGGCGACTCTCGGTCAAGGAGAAAGTCGACATTGAAGCGCTACCTGGGTTCATTTCAGACTTGTTAGACAGGCTGTGAACTGAAATACTCTTGAATAGCATACTTGGGTTGTAAAGCACATGTACACTAGATAATGTATCAAAACGCTCAAATCAGGCAATTCGTGTTAAATTAAAGATGATCCACCCGTCAGTGTTTGCTTTGTGTTACGGCCATGTTCAACATCCCCGTTAGTAGAATTCACTTAACCCCACGTCATAATATTCATGAAGCGCGAAATCTTGGAGGGGCATCAAGACGAGCACTCCCCCCAAACCCTACGAGACGACAACGACGACGATATCTTGCATATAAAGACGCCTGGAAATACGCCAAAATGGCTGGAAAACAAGAGACAAGTAAGGGACCCAATTGCTGTACGAACTGCAACGTCACATCCGCTAACACATCCGTGGTGCAGTCAACCTCGATACCCTCGAGCCCCAGCAGCTCGCCCAGGTTAAGAAGCAGCTCGACGAGGAGCTTGAGCACCTGACCACGTCGTTTGCGCAGCTCCACGGTGCTCAGAATAAGTTCAAAGACTGTCTTAGATGCGTCAAGAGCCGATCGTCCGCCCCCGAAGGTACGCTATCCCTTCCTTTCTTCGCGCTGCCGATCGAGCTCCTCTACGATTTCTAGCCAACATGACGCCTAACACGGTTTAGGATCCAACTCCGTCCTGGTTCCTCTGACCAACTCACTATACGTTCGAGGAGAGCTCTCGGACGCTGATACTGTCCTGGTGGACGTAGGAACTGGCTTCCTGGTGGAAAAGGTGGGTTGTGCCGACTCTTTATCCGGTCGTCATGATGATTGACTGTTGGAGCAGAAACTCAAGTCTGCTGAAAAGTTTTACGAGGCCAAGGTTGAAGAGCTTGGTACTAACTTGAAGGACCTCGAAGTTATTGTGCAGCGAAAACAGACAAATGCACGGACTATCGAGGAGGGTATGTTTCACTTCAAGACAACTGGCCGAGATATTGCTAACAAGACTGTACCAGTTTTGAGACAAAAGATCATGGCTTCGCAAGGACAACAAGGTGAACAGCAGTCGTGAAGACAGAAAATAAAGTCTGGCATATATTTGCAATTTGTGGTAGAAAATAGACGGCGTCTCTGAACAGAGCATGGGAAAACCCCCCTCGCCGGGACACAGATACTTTCGAGTACTCCCTAAGGCGAGGCGGCATTGAGGCCTGCTCTGTTCAGGAGGGCTTGGACCTCCAAGATGGTTCCAAAGAAGCCCCCAAGCCTGGACTTGATGTCCGGGCCTTCATCCCACCAGATGTTCTCCATATTCTTGCCCCAGTTCTTGCGTCCCCCACTCGCATGATTAACGCTCTCGTCCCAATGAGGCGCATATAATTCGACACCCCAGGTGATTTCCGGTCCTCCTCCTGTGTGCGATCCTTTCAGGGTCTTTGTAACGTTGACCTCGATAACGTAAGGGGTCTCCCGATATGGTATCGTCGCAGACGACTTCACACGGATCTGACTGATCTCATTGTCGAGCATAGCCAGCTGAGTCGTGTTGATATTCGGTACATTGAAGAGGGCGTCTTCTTTAGCATCGGTGACGAGCCATACTTTCTGAGCAAGATCCTTGAATCCGGCCGGTGTGTTCAACTTCTCCCAAGCATCCATTCTGAAGCTCCAGTCGTACTGCCTGTGGGCATGTTGGTAAGTCATATAATTGATTGAAAGGAAGGGGAAACTTACATATCGGGCGCAGCAATCGTCCAATTCAGACGGCCCCAAGTCTCGGGCTTGGTAGTTCTGACCATTGACAGCTGCATCCTTTGCGTCCTTTGGCTCTCGATATTCTCCGCATTGGCTTTGATCTCCTGGCCTTGGGTCACAACAGTCACCTCACAGCCTTTCTTTATATCCTTTGGGCCATTGCAGACAAGTTGCTTCGGGTCCACGAGGAACTGGAGGAACTTCTCAGCCTTGGATGCATCCTGTAGTCTTCCTGACATTAGACGCAATAAGCTACATGCGAAAGAGGCCATACTTACTTCTTCTCAAAGCTTCCACCGCCTCGGATAGAGTACATATCCATCAGTTTGGCAAAATCGTCGTGACTGATCTCATCGTGGGAACCCTTTTTGCGCTTTCCGATCACCAGGTGGCCAAAGTTGACACGCATACCCATGGTCTTATTGAGCGCCATGAGACCCTCGGCGGAGTTTGTGATCTCGGTTGCGAGCTGTGGCAGGTGGCCGTTCATGGCCGAAGCACTGCTGACCAGATTGGGGCTCGGCGATACGAAATGCGGTCGCATGCCAAGTTTAGCTTTGATCATGTCGCTAATGATGGCGTTTGTCGGCATTTGTACCAAGAACCGAACGGTAGAGTGGTCGTTTGAGAGCCGCATGTCACGGATAGCCCAGTTGATAGCACGAAGTGCTTGTTGCAGTCGATATAATGAATCGCAGCGAATGTCGAGAACATTCGGCTTCTCGCGGGTGATGTAGACCTTATGCGCCCTTCGAATACTATCGAGGGCTCCAGGTTCGTCTAGCCCCTGGGGGAGTAGATGTTTGCCCGGGAGTACATAGGTCAACTCGAGGTTTTCTTTTTTAGCACGCTTCCAAGGTATGAACAGCCATCTGACTTACCTGGATCAGGTTCTTTTCAGAAGGTGGAGAGCCCATGTACTCCTCATCCTCAGCTTGCCGGACCTTGTCCTCTCTGGCTTGGATAATCGACTTCGCTGTTGCCATATGGGTCCCTTTTGCTAACGCAAACCCTCCAGGCTTGTGATCTCGAGTCGCCTGTGGACAGCTTTCCGTCCCCGTCTTCTTTGGCCTTCGTGGCATGACTCGAAAGACTCGGTTTCAAGTGAAAGGAAACAAAGGCGATAACGTTAAGAAGGAAAGAGAAGAAGGCTTGGATATGGTGACTCTAAAAGCTCAAGTTGATGATGGAAAGGTGGAGGTGGTGAACGCTCGGCTCCTGTGTTGTCGAGAGGATTAAACATTAGGGTTGGCCACCTAGTCTAAGGAAATGGAAGCAATGAGAGGTAGGTACAGTAAGGTGCTTGCTCCTGCTCTTGGGATATTAAGCCGTTTGGCTGCTTCCGTTTGCTTGCGCGGCAGTGCCAAGCAGCTTCCCATCTTACATGCACGCCCGCTGATTGCTGTTTAAGCCCCGAATAAACCCGTAATTTACAGTCAAACAATTACCAGTTCATATCAACCTAACTTGTTGTTCCCAGCTCGGGTACCTGCACATATATCAATCTAGCTATCACCTCGAACCACTTACAAACAGGGACAGCTAAATTAGCCATATGTCAAGGGTTCAGGATAGACAGTAACTCCAAAACCTGTTTGTAATGTGGCAATCTTGTCTTGACCACAGAATTGATATTCTTGAGGTAACTTCGCATGTTGACCAAGTAAAAAGTGTCATTATCCTGATTCATTAAAAAGCCAACTTGGGTTGTGCATGCGTACCTACTACCTAGTAGTGTAGTATGCAACTCCCCGCTACATGCATACACCCCTAGCAACCACAACTTCTTCCTCGTCGCGTCTCCCACGACGCGTAAATCATCCAGGCTGCCCTCGTCACCAACGACGGCATGGCAATGGCGTCGAGTATTCCAGCAGCAAAGGGCAAACGCCAATTGCTGGGCGGAGCCCATCAAGATTCGGACGACGAGCTTGCCAACGACGAACTCCAGTGGGAATGGATCTACAACACCACCCCAACTGCAGACCAAGGCGATGAGCCCCAGAGCGATCGGAAACGGAGAAAAGTGACGGGCGACAGGATTGTCGGTGCGAGGGTAGGCCAGTTCGAATGCCGAATCGGAGATATCGTCATGCTCAAGGCAGATGGCTCCAACGAGGCTTGGGTTGCCCTCATCTGCGAATTTGTCGAGGACGACGATGAAGGCGAAAAGGCGGCCAACTTTATGTGGTTCTCAAGCGAAAAGGAGATTCGAAACAAGGAAAAGAAGCGGTCTGACTACTACTGGGTAAGCAATAACAACCATCTGGCTATTGTCGTTCTTCTCTAACCGAAATGTCCCCAGAACGAGCTCTACATCTCCCCTTCATGGGACATCAACCCCCTAGCTTCCATCAACGGCAAAGCAAAGGTCACCTCCTTAGACGTCTTTCTCACAAAGTACCCTCAAGGCCGTATCCCTCGAAACCATCCCGACCATGGCAAGACCTTCATCTGTCGCCGCGGCTGCAACACTCGAACCGCAACCTACACAGACGAGTTCATCTGGGAGGAGACGTATCGAGGCGAGGATGACCTGTTCACCATGATGGATATGATCAAGAACGGCACAAAGGCTACTCGCCGCCGCCGGAAAGTCCGAAGCCCGTCTCCTGTCGACGCTGCATATCACCCTCCCCAGACACCAACCAAGACGGGCCGGGGGTCAACAGTGGCTACGCCAACTTCTCGAAGGAGCCAAGCAGAGCCAGGATCCCGTACAAAAAGGTCAGTCAGGTGACACTTCATTCCCGTACTCAGTAATACTGACAGTATCACACAGGAGCACGAGCAAGAGACTCGAGTTCACGCCCTTGGCCACTCGCAAACTATCGCCTAGTCGCTTTGAATCCTCACCCTTCCAAATAGCCCGCTCCCGCTTGCATGTCTCCTCCGTTCCGACCAGCCTCCCCTGCCGAGAGGGAGAGTTCTCCCTCGTCTACTCTCATCTCGAAGCCGCTATCTCAGATGGCACTGGCAACTGCATCTACATCTCCGGCACACCGGGAACAGGCAAGACAGCGACAGTTCGCGAGGTAATCTCCCGACTCGAAGAGGCCGTAGGCTCAGATGAGCTCGACGACTTTATCTTTGTCGAGATCAACGGCATGAAGATCACGGATCCTCACCAGTCATACTCTCTCCTCTGGGAGGCTCTCAAGGGTCAGAGAGCCAGTCCAGCTCAGGCCCTTGACCTGCTGGAACGAGAGTTTAGCAATCCTAGCCCACGTCGTATCCCCTGTGTGGTGCTCATGGACGAGCTTGACCAGCTGGTTACCAAGAACCAGGCCGTCATGTACAACTTCTTCAACTGGCCGACGCTGCGGCATAGTCGCTTGATCGTTCTCGCAGTCGCCAACACCATGGATCTTCCAGAGCGAACCCTGAGCAACAAGATCAGCAGTCGTCTAGGTATGCCCTCTACGCTGACCAAGGCTCCGGTTCTGTTTTACTAACACAGCTACAGGTCTCACGCGAATTACGTTCCCCGGCTACAATCACGAACAACTCATGAGGATCATCCAATCACGGTTAGAAGGAGTCGCTGGAAACATTGTAGACCCGGACGCCATTCAATTTGCTAGCCGTAAGGTTGCCGCAGTCAGCGGCGATGCTCGAAGAGCTCTCGACATCTGCCGTCGAGCCGTCGAGCTCGCCGAGGCAGACGCTCCCGGCGATCCCACCACTCCGAGCAAGCGAGAGTCTCAGGGCCAGTCACGGAGCGCCGGGCGCGTCACCATTGCGACGATTAAAAAGGCCATCAACGAGGCCACCACTAATCCCATCCAGCAACACCTGCGCAGTCTCCCATTAATGTCCAAGCTCCTCATAGCAGCGCTTCTGCTGCGCATCCGCAGAACAGGCCTCGCCGAGACGACTTTGGGCGAGACCTTAGATGAGATACACAGGGCAAGCCTCCGAGCTCCGCCCGCTCTCCCGGGCGTGGCGGCCGTCCTCAATAACGGTATGAAGAGCACGCAGACCGGCGGACAGCGCCCGATGACTAGACCCGGCCATATCCACACCGCGGCGCTTGAGTTGGTAGCCGCGGGCCTGATCAACCTCGAAGCCCAGCGTGCGGAGCGTTCGAGTAAGTTACGTCTGTCCATCGCAGACGATGAAGTAAAGATGGCTCTCCGCGACGACGGAGACCTGAAAGCCTTGGGTATCGGTGTATAATAATAGATGTAATATAGAGCCCACCAAGGGCGCGCCAGAAATATCCATGCTGAGACGCTGCACTATTTTGTGCGTCTAGAACTTGCGCCGGCCCAGAGTCGGCTTCCATTCCAGGGGGTGCGTCTCCTCGGTTGCAGTCTCGTCCTGCTTCCAGATTTTGACTATGTCATGTTAGCAAAGCTGAAGCAGCTCTCGGGCCATTAATTTGCAACTCACTTGTCTTATCTGCCTCGCCACAAATAAGTCGCAGTCCTGACCGGTCAAAGGTAGAACTCATGATGCCGGCCTCGGCATCGAGGGAACCAGGCTGGGCAGTAGTGTCAAGAGATTGAAACCTATGGCCAGTCTTCCAGTCCCAGAAGCTCATGGAGCCATTGTCACCTAAAGTAAGAATGTCAGCCAATGATTGATAGTGAATGGGGAAAAGCTTAAGAATCGCGGCTCACCTCCTGAGAAAAAGACATTCTGCTCGTTGACGCTCATGGTATTGATGATGGAGTTGTGCCCCTCAAAGTTCTGCATAAACGCACCCTCGGGGCACTTCCACTGCTTGATGCTCCCGGTGCTGCCAGTGGCGAAGGTAAACTCGGAAGGATGGGTCGCCAGCGCGCGGACGCCCTTCTTGTGGTGGGTGAGCACACCCATCGCCTTGCCCGCCGCAAGATCCCACAGCCTAACGGTGGAATCGAGCGAGCCCGTGATGACTTGAGGATCGGCCTCTTGGCAGACGAGGTCGGCGACGGTCTGGGTGTGGCCCGAGAGGACGTGGATGTTGCTCCTGGTGCGCATGTCCCAGACACGGGCGACACCGTCTCGACCGCCTGTGACGAGAACATCGAGTGTAGGGTGTAAGGCGAGGGTGTAGACGCCGCTGAGGTGGCCATGGTAATGGCGGATAACCTTGTTCGTCTCGAGATCCCAGCACTTGACCATCTTGTCTTCGCCGCAAGAGAAGAGGTAGGGATGACGCGGGGAGACGGCGAGGCCGCGTACGGTACTGATATGTCCGGTGAGCGTCAGCTTTAGTGAGCCCGTCGCCAGGTCCCAGATCTTGATGGTTCGGTCGCCGGCGCCGCTGGCAAACCACTTGTTGCCGGGCTCAACAGCAAGACTGCGCACCCAACCCAAGTGGCCCGAGATAACCCTCATCAACTTCCATGGGGCGTGCCATTCCGGCTTCGGCTGTTGCAAGACTGTCGAGCCCCTCGTCGTGAGGCTCATGTTTTGCGGCGCGCTCTCGGTCCTGGATGTAGCTTTGCCGGAGCCAGGCGCACCCTCAAGCAGCTTCATGGCAGGTCGAGCCGGTCCTCCAGCCTTGACGAGCTTCTTCCCAGGCTGCTTGGTGGGTAGCTTAGCGGCGATTGATGGCGGTAATGTCTCGACGGCGGCGTATTCGGTGCGGAAGCGTCGCTTCATGATGGGGTCCTCGGACGCGTCGCCGACCTTTTGTCGCTTCGTCAACGGTTGCGCAGGGGCATGTGCGTATAATGTTCTTGAGGCGGTGGCATTTTGTGCGGCGAGCGCGCTAAGCTGAAGCGTATCTTGAGGGACTTGGGGCGTCTCCATGTTGACGTTGTCTGGTAATTGGAAAACGTGGTTGGAAAAGTTGATGGTTGATGTTGAGAGGGACCAAAAGTTGCGACTGGGCGTGTAAAGGCTGAACAGCCGCGTGTGGCGCTGCGCCACAGCCTACAGTTAGTCGCTGGTACCTAAGGTAGCCTACCTACAGGTACCTACAGGACAGGGCAGCTGCTGGACAGCTCCAAGTACTGCAGGTGATTACAGCAGCCTACGTAAGGTCAGCTACAGCCTGTCTACTAACCTCATCGTGTTTCTTTCATAAACTCCATCTAATCACATCCAAATCTCGATATTTCTCTCATTTCTGGTTTGTTTTCCATCTTTTGATAGCAAAATGGATCGCGAGAATGACAAATTTCCTCTACACACAGCTGCTCGTGAGGGGCAAGGTGAGCTCTGACCAGACTCGATGGCTCTTGAGATGATGCAGCTAACAGCATCCCAGTAAATCTAGTCGAGGGCCTGCTCAAGGTGAGAATTACATTTCACAGCCAACATATCAAAACTGACATTTGTTTAAGGCGGACCCAAAACTATCCCAGCGCAAGGATGATGATGGTCGATATCCTATTCACTGGGCGGCGTCGTCCAACAACTTGGATATTGTCCAACTGCTAGCCAAGCAGCGAAGCTTCGATGCAGATGTCCAGGTGAGCTTTATCCCATGATACAGCCGTGTCTGGAAACGACAAGGGCTAAATGAAGTCGCAGGATGATAGTGGCTGGTCTCCTCTCATGATCTCAGCCAGTGTCCCTGAGAGTGAAGCCGTCTTGAGACTGCTCATCTCCAAAGACGCCGACATAAACCTCAAGAGTAAGATACCAAACATGTTAGATACTTTGATGTGCTAACCACGAATAGATTCTAGCGGACAGGTAACTCTCTACGTTACTAACCCTTTGTATGTACCTGGTCCTAACCTCTCCTGCAGACTGCCCTTCACTTTGTCGCCTCCAAGAAGAACCTCGATATCGCCCGCATCCTCATCGACAACGGCGCGTCCACCCGTGTCCGTGACCGCCGAGGCCAGTATTCCATCCATCGTGCCGCTGCTGCTGGCTCCGTGCCCATGGTTACCCTCCTCCTCAAGAACCGGAGCCCCCTGAACGCGACCGACAACGAGGGCTATACGCCCCTCCACCATGCCGTCGCAGAAGGCCACGGTGCGCACACTCTTGAGCTCCCTCTGCATCGATATCCGCTGACTGCGTATAATTAGGAGACACTGCCGTTGCCCTCCTCAAAGAAGGCGCCGACTTCGCACTGAAGAACACTGCAGAGGAGACGGCACTCGATCTCGCCCCGGACAAGGAGGTACGTAATTATCCAAATGGGAATATGCCATATAAAATACCCTCGGCTCTTTCGCACCACACCATGAACTCCATCTAACTCTTTGTAAATAGATACGCCGATATGTGATACAGGGTGCCGAGCGCGAGGGAATCGAGCTGTCGGGGTAGCTAGAAATACATGTCAGAAAGAATAACCAATAGCCAATCATCCATCCATCTATCTTCAAGTGATGAACTCGCTTATTTCACGGTCCGCTCCACCAACTCCCGGTACATGTCCTTGACGTCTTGTACGTCGGCTTTCAGCTCCTCTACAAGCTCGCTCTTCTCGCCCAGCATCTCTAGCGTAGTCTGGTACCGCGAGTTGAGGTTGTCCACCTCGGTCTCTAGTTCTGTCACGCGCGCGGTAGCCCCCTTGACCGTCTCCAAGTCTTTCATGAGGCCGACAATGTCGGTCCGCGCCTCGTCTCGCTGGCTGCACACTCGTGCCATCTCTTCCTTAGCAGCCACCTTCTCAGCCTCGAGTCGGCGGATCGCGGCACTCATCCTCTCTACAAGCTGTACCGACGGACCGGCGCCAACTGTCGATACCGAGATCATATCCTGTGCCATATGGCGAGGGGAAGAAGGATCGCCGTATTCTAGACCGTCGTCTCGCTCTGGCGGCGGTGAAGATGCGCGAGGTGATTCGCTGGGTACTTCAAAGGGCGAGAGAGGCGGCGGTGGCATCATGGGTCCAGTCGTCGAGAGCGCACTCGGTCGAATCGGCGGCTGACTCGACATTCTTCGACCAAAAAAGAAGCCTTCGCCACCGCTGTCCGGCTGGCTTCCCGGCGTAGGTATCCGTCGTGGCGTTCTGCCCGGCACCGGGAGGCCGATGAGGTCGGAGCTGAAAGTTCGCGAGACTGAGAGCAATGGCGATTCGGGTCTGCTCTGAGTCCTAGGTGTAGCTCCAGCAACATCGTCCGCCCACTGTCGTCGCTCGGCCTCGACGGAAATTTCCCTGCTCGCAGCCCGCTGCTGCTTTTCGAGATCGGTCCGAGCTTGTTCGAGCGCAGTCTCGGTGGATTTATGCTGGGTTCTGATAGCAGCAAGCTGCTCACGGCACGTCTCAAGCTCCTGCTGTGCCTTCGTGAGAGCTGGGCTGACATCTTGCAGTTCGTCCTCGAGGCGCTTACATCGGCTGGCCTGATAAGCAGTCAGTAAATGCCCGAGGCCTCCTCTTCAAGTGGAAAATAAGCCAACTTACCGAGTCGCGAGCCTTCTTGCGCATCTCCGACTCTCGCCGCTGTGCCTCATCACGCTCTTTTTCGAGATTGGCAGCCTTGGTCAGGAGCGAGGTTTCTATACCTTGCCAATTCTCGCTGGCCGAGGCATACTGCGATTGGAGGGTCTCAATGTGTCGTATCAGCTTGATATCTCCTCCCGAGCCCGAAGATGCCTCCTCAGCGGCCACGCGCATTGCTTCGAGTTTGCTCTCCGAGGCCCGTAGCTCCAACTTGAGCTCCTCTCCCACGTTGCGGCCCCGTTCTACGGCCCGATCCAGCTTCTCCTGCCATTCAATCTCGTCTAGACGGGATTGCTCAGCCAATGCTTCTTTTTCTGCTCGTAGTGTGGCAACTGTGTTCCCAAGCGCAGTCTGTCGCTCCTTTTCGGCGGCCAGTGCCTTGTTTAGGGCCTCGGTATGAGCGGCCTGTGCCTGGTCGGCCTTGATTTTGGAATCCTTTTCTAAACGCCGGTAGGCCTCGTCTTTGGCTATCTTGTCCTTCTTGAGAGCGTCAATCTCCTTTTGGAGCGCAGAGCTTGCTTTGCGCACCTCCTCGTTCCTCTTTTCCTGCTCCTCTTTGCTGTTGATGCGGCTGCGCAGAGACTCTGCCTCGGAAAGCGCCTTCTCTTTGCCCTTCTTGAGCTCGTTGGCTTGCTTCTCGTTGTCCGTAATCTGCGTGCGCAACTTGCGGATGGTTGTCCGGAACTTTTGCTCTGAGCTGGAGAGCTTTTGTCCTTCCTCCATAAGTAAAGCAATCTTTTCGTCTTTCTCGGCCAGTTTACGCTCCGCGCTGCCCGGAGCCGCGGTGGCTGCATCCTTCTTGGCCGCCTCCGCAGCGTTTTTGGTCAAGTATTGGAGTTTGGCCTGGAGGGAATCGATTTGCTCAACGTAATCCTGAATCTCCTCTGACCGTTGGACGTCAGCCTGGCTGGGCTCTTGAGCACTTTGTGAGGTCTCAGCGGGGGCGTCGGCCTTCGGTTTCGGTGTCTCTTCAAGTTCCCCATCGTTCTGCTTCACAACCAGGGGCTCGGGTTGAGTTTCGGACTTGTCTGCTGGCGATTCTGCCGGGATAGCCTGGGTGCTGAGTTCTGCAACAGGTTCTGGAACAGATTCTGTGGCAGGTCTGGAAACGGGTTCGACAGCGGTTTTCTCTTGATTGTCTTCCTTTTCTGCTTCTTGGTCCTTTTCGTCATGCTTAGAGACTGTTGGAGGTTCTGCTGTGGGGTCAGAACGAGCTTGGATAGCAGGCGATGGCTCGGCGGCAGGAGCTTGAGGCTCAACGGGCTGAGGCTCGGCAGGTTCAGGCTCCGTCGTCTTGTGAGCTTCCGGGGCTTCATCGCTGGTAAATGGTTCGGTGCTGGCAGGGCGGTCCCTGTCTACGGAGCCGCGCGCGGTAGAGGTTGGACTGGGTTGGTCAACAGAGCTGCGCGGGGAGGACTGGGAGGTCCTGGCGGCTAGGGCTTTGGCCAGCCTGGCTTGTAGGCGATCGTTGGCACGGTTGGGCTTTGGAGCGGTGGTTGCTACAAAATTCAATGTTAGTGGACAAGCAAACTTGTTATGCGACGTCCAAGACAGGACAGGTGAGAGATTGAACAAGCTTCTGGTCGAGACAAGATAGGAGCGGACGCACCAGGGGTGGTTGATGGCTGCGGCACCTTCATGCCCTGCTGCTGCTGATATTGTGGTCCCTGAGGCTTGTGGTGCCCTTCCTCCTCATCGAGTAGATTGTCGAGCCGGTTCTCGACGCCCTCAAAGGCCGACGAGAGAAAGGAGCCCCATCGCGACGACCCCTTGCCCGGCGTGGCCATGGTTGGTGTTTCTGTAGCTCGTCGGTCGTCAACTGCCTGACGTTATTGCTGGTGGTCACCTCATCGGCGGTTGTCGAGTGGTGGTGATTGCGCTGTCGTGCTGATGGTTGTACTGTAGTTGTACGAGGGAGGATGTTGAGGTGTCGTCAGCGTGCGACTGGGGGGGAGGTGCCTGGGCCTACCTTAGTGGACTGAGTAGGACAGGGAACAGCTGGTCTGATTAATAGATAAACCACTACACGGGCTATGGAAGCTATGATTCTCGACTGTGTTTATTAATACACATAAATTATATTAACACTAACCAAAAGTCAACTTATAATCCATTCATCATGCCTAACCACGCTCATCATAGTCTGCATTCACTCCTCCAAGCATTATCCCATTAATCTTGTTCACCATCACCATCAACCCAGAGGCTCCGTCAAAAGCGGTAGGTACTGAATACATCAACATCAACATCAACATCAATAAAACCGTATTCAACTCTATACTTGACGATACCGGTCCACTATCTTCGAAACCTCAATAGTAAGATGATACACCGCCACTCGTACAGCTCCCTCGACCATTGACATGCTAAACAATACAATGCTTCAATACACTCTGTTTAATCTCACACTATCTTCCAAAATCATCTCGTCTTTCTTGGGTATACATGTCGTCCAACAGTCGCCTTGTCCCGCCTGTTGGGCCTTCAGGGGGACAAAGGGCTGAGCAAACATGGCCCGAGTGCGCCCTCGCTCAAAATCCAAATGCTTTCCATATCCTGCAATGCTCCATTCCGTAATGTTCGTCATATTGTCCTGGTCGTCGTGATAAGTCAATCGTGCTTGTCGTTGGCCGAAACAATCAAAAGGGACAGCCAGAAACGCGCTCGCTTGAAAGGACACTCGTGCATCGTTCATCCATCATCCCGCAAGCTTCTTCCACCAGCTTGTCCGAGGCGTTGTGTCCATAAACGTTGAGCCGCGCCGGCTGTGGTGCCGCTCGTCACTCCCCTCTGAACCTCCCAGCCGCCTGTCGCGGTACTCGCGATAGCGATCCCGATCCCGATCACGGTCTCGTTCCCGCTCAGGGTCTCTGTCCCTCCTCTCCCTGTCTCCATATCTGTCAACGTCGCGCTCTCTCTCACGCTCCTCTCGCCTTGCACGCCTTACTCGCCGTTGCTCCTCTGCATCATCTGTGCCGTCTCCGTACTTGGTACGGTGGCGAGCTCGGCGAGCTTCACGACGCGCCTGCTCATCTTCAGTCTGTCCACCGTCTTGCCCTGTCTCGTTGGGTAATTCGGGCGGTGGTGGTGCATCCGAATGATCTTTGACCCACGACGAAGTTCCCGAGTGCGGCCAGGCTGGCGGCTGTCGTTCTTCCCGCCGGCGGGATCTTCGTTGGCCATACTCGTCGGCTGATTGCTCGGGATACCTATGGCTTCTTTGGCGTTCACCTTCCTCGTCTTCCACCACACGAGCGGCTCTTTTGGCTTCGCGGCGTCGTCGTCGCTCTGAATCGTCTTCAGATGCATCGACTTGCCGAGGCCGTCGACGATCTTGTCTCGCAGCTCGGCGTGCCTCTTCTTCCTCTGCCTCTGCCTCTGCCTCTGCAGCCGCAGCAGCAGCAGCGGTCTCCTGTTCTTTGCGCAAACGTCGACGCTCTGCTCTTCGAGCCCCCCGTTCCTCCTCTATTCGCCGCTCTTCCTCTGCCTGTCTTTCCTCCTCGCCACGCTGTCCGCGAGCCGCCCGCCGTTCAGCCCGCCTGGCTTCTCTCTCTTCGTGCCGCCGCGGGTCAACATCCGCTTCACGTCGTCGGTGCCGCTCACGCCGTGCTTCATCTCTGGCACGCCGTGCCTCCTCATCTACGCGTTGGGGGTCGTCCTGTTCTGTGGCCTCTCGCTCAGCACGCCTAGCTCTGCGTGCAGCACGTCGTGCCTCTCGATCAGCGTCAACAACTACCGCATCGCCATCCATTTTCGCACTCCGCAGTGCCTCATCGTCGGTCGTTGCGTAAGTGCTACGGCGACGCAGCGGATCTGGACGCTCCGACTTGGGTGTCATCAGGCCAGTGAACAGACTCGAGAAACCCGACGACTTCTTGGCGCCCGAGAAACTGCGCTGAAGAGGGGTATCTGAAGGAACACCAGCGTCGACCATAACAGCATCGTCGTCGTAGGAGCGCTTGGACCGTCGACGGCGTTCACGTCTATCGGGCGTGGCCTCGGCATCAACCATGACAACATCATCATCATCTCGGGATCGTGGTTTGTGTGACTTGCGACGCCTGCTTGACTCGTTCATACTGGGAAAGTTGCCCGCCTCCTCAGGTATCTCGTCGGGCGGTGGCGATGCGAGGCCGCGTGCACCTGTCGACTGACGACGTTTGCCGCTAATGCTGCCTCTCTTGTCTCGCGTGGATGTTGACCGGGTAATGGGCGGCGTGCTGAAGAGACCAGTCGTTCGGGTTCGTGTCGGAGTCTTCTCAGCCTTGTCTGATGAAGATGCCTTCGACGATGTTTTATCTTCCCGGTGCTTGTGCTTGCTTGACTTAGATTTGGACGACGTGACTTTCTCTTCTCGGGCTGTAGCGCTCCGCTTCCCCCATGAGGTGCCCTCGCGATGAAGTTTGGGCCGTTCCTTGCGAGAACGCTTGATTTCGGGCGGAGGAGTCGCCGGCGGATCCGGAACAGGCGGCGGCGGCGGCGCATCACCCCGTGACTTGGTCTTTCGACTCTTTCTGCGCTTTTTCGATGTCATATCAACGACTTCGATGCCCTCTCCGGCCGCAGGTGCCTCCGGTTCAGCTTCCTTGGGCTCTTCATCAGCGGCGGCCTCGTCGGCGGCTTCGTCCGCAACGTCATCAACAGCGTCTTCATCAACGACCTCTGCTTCGGCGACTGCCTCTGCGGGCTCGTCTTCGGCAGCTTCATCTTCAACTTCTTCGTCCTCAGCATCTTCCTCATCCTCGTTCTCCTCCGGCACATCTTCGTCTTCGTCTTCCTCCTTTGTCTCCTCTTCCACTTGCGCTGCTTCTGCATCCACGGCTGGTTGAGCGTCTTCTGCCGCCTCCTCCTCCTCCTCCTCTTCGTCTTCCTTTTCCTCCTCCTGCTCCTCCTCCTCCTCTTCTTCTTCTTCTTCAGCCTCGGCCTCCGGAGCTTCGTCAACCTCTGCTTCCACTTCTGCTTCTGCTGCAGCCGCAGCCTCCTTGGCAGCAAGTTCCTCAGCGCGTTTGGCCTCATTTTCCTCTAGAACCCTGAGACGCTCTGTGTCTTTTCTACCCAGTTTACCCCTTCTGGCTTTCTTCGCCTTTAGAGCTTCGAGCTCTGCTGTTTCTACTTCTGCAATAGCAGCGTCCTCAGCCTCCCTAGCAGCAGCTTCTTCAGCCTCGGCAGCAGCAGCTTCTTCAGCATCTTCTTCCTCGGCAGCAGCCTCCGCCTCTTCACCATCGCCTTCCTCAGCCTCTTCACCATCGTCTTCCTCAGCGGCAGCCTCAGCCTCTTCACCATCGCCTTCCTCAGCGGCGGCCTCAGCCTCTTCGACTTCAACTTCCGCTTCCGCAGCGGCAGCAGCTTCAGCTTCGGCCTCGGCTTCCGCAGCAGCTACTGCCTCGGCCTCCTTGGCTGCAGCTTCTTCAGCGCGTTCTGCAGCATACTTAGTTAAGGTATTAAATCTCTCCGTATCCTTACGGCCTAGCTTGCCCTTCTTGGTCTTCTTCTTAGTTAATGCTGCCAGCTCGGCTTCTTCTTCTGCAATTGCTGCAGCTTTTGCTTCAGCAACAGCAGCCTCTTCAGCCTCCCTTGCAGCTGCTTCTTCGGCCTCAGCATCGGCATCGGCATCAGCTTCAACATCGGCCTCAGGCTCAGCAATTTCCTCCTCGGCCTCTTCAGCTTCAATATCAGGCTCAGGCTCAGCTTCAGCATCGGCTTCAGCATCGACTTCAGCATCGGCTTCAGGCTCGGCAGGTTCCTCCTCGGCCTCTTCCAAAACAGCTACTTCAGCTTCGGCAGCAGCCGCTTCTGCCTCCTTAGCTGCAGCTTCTTCAGCGCGTTTTGCAGCGTGGTCAGTCAAGGTATTGAATCTCTCCGTATCCTTGCGGCCTAGCTTGCCCTTCTTGGCCTTCTTCTTAGTCAATGCTGCCAGTTCGGCTTCCTCCTGTGCGGTCACGGCAGCCTCTGCTTCAGCAGCCTCAGCTTCTTCTGCCTCCTTCGCCGCTGCTTCTTCGGCATCCGCAGCGGCAGCTTCGGCCTCGGGGTCAGCTTCAGGGTCAGCTTCGGGTTCAGCTTCGGGTTCAGCTTCGGGCTCAGCTTCGGGCTCAGCTTCGGGTTCATCCTCAGCTTCAGGCTCAACAATGGCTTCTTCCTCGGCCTCTTCAACTGCCGCATCAGCAGCAGCCTCAGCCTCAGCCTGCTTCGCTGCAGCTTCTTCAGCGCGATTGGCAGCATTGCTAGTCAGGATGTTGAATCTTTCGGTATCCTTGCGGCCAAGCTTGCCTTTTTTAGCCTTCTTCTTAGCCAATGCTGCTAGCTCGGCTTCTTCTTCTTCTGCAGCTGCAATGGCTTTTGCTTCAGCCTCGGCGGCCTCGGCAGAGGCAGCGGCTTCTGCCTCGTCGGCCTCTTCGTTCGCTACCTCCTCCGCCACTTCACCGGCCTCGACGTCTGCGTCTTCCTCCAGATCTTCACCTTCTTCGGCGTCTACAAACTCATCCTCATCCTCATCCTCGTCAGCAGGAGGTGCTTCTCCATCTGCTTCAGCATCTGCAGCTTCAGCATCTATACCAGCGGCCGCGGCAGCAGCCTCTTCTGCCTCCTTTGCTGCTTGAGCTTCAGCTCGCTTGGCTGCATTGTCGGTTAGAGTGTTGAACAGGTCTGTGTCCTTGCGGCCTAGTTTGCCCTTTTTAAGCTTCTTCTTAGTCAAAGCCGCAAGCTCCGCCTCCTCTTCTGCGATCAAAGCAGCAGCTTCAGCTTCGGCGGCAGCTGCGGCTTCGGCTTCTGCTTCGGCTTCGGCAGCAGCTTCATCTGCGGCCGCAGCCTCCTCTGCGGCTGCATCTGGATTCTCTTCAGGTTCGGCTTCAGCAGGTTCGGCCTCGGCAGCTTCCTCGGCCTCAGGAGTTGGCTCGTCAGCCTCAGCAGTGGCGGCAGCTTCAGCTTCTCGAGCAGCCTGGTCTTCAGCGCGCCGAGCTGCGTTCTCGGTCAAAAGGTGAAAGCGTTCAGTGTCTTTCCTGCCAAGTTTGCCCTTCTTCGTTTTCTTTGCCGATAAAGCTGCGAGTTCTGCTTCTTCCTCTGCAGCAATCGCAGCAGCTTCAGCTTCAGCAGCCTCTGTTGCGGCGGCCTCTTCGGCTTCAAGTTCGGCAGCAGCCGTGGCTTCTTCGGCTTCCTTAGCAGCTTGTTCTTCAGCTTCACATGCAGCCTGCTCTTCAGCGCGTTTGGCGATATTTTCAGTCAAAATGTTGAAACGATCAGTATCCTTCCTCCCGAGTTTTCCTTTCCGAGTTTTCTTCGCCTCGAGTAGCGCAAGCTCTTCTTCCTCTGCTGCAGCAACAGCGGCAGCTTCAGCCTCAGCGACCTCTTTGGCGGCCTGCTCCTCTGCTTGCTTAGCAACCTCGGCATCTGCATCAGGGGCTGGATCTTCGGCTGGGTCTTCGGCTGGATCTTCGGCTGGATCTTCGGCTGGCTCTTCGGCTGGATCTTCGGCTGGCTCTTCAACCTCCGCAATGGGCTCTTCAACCTCTTCTGCTACCGCTTCTTCGGCGTCCAAGGCATCAGGTTCTTCTGCTGCTGCTGCCTCTCCAGCTTCAGCTTCTAGGGCAGCTTGTTCCTCTGCTCTTCTGGCAGCGTTCTCATTCAAGAGATCAAATCGCTCCGTATCTTTACGCCCTAGCTTGCCCTTTTTCGCCTTCTTCGCTGAAAGGAGGGCTAATTCATCTTCCTCGGCTGCAATTGTGGCAGCTTTCTCGGCCTCAGCGGCAGCCTCGGCGGCCTCAATAGCGGCGGCCTCAGCAGCGGCAGCCTCAGCAGCGGCGGCGTCTTCAGCTTCGTTAACTGCCTGCTCCTCGGCCTCCTTAGCAGCTTGTTCTTCCGCCACTTTTGCCTCCCTAGCAGCTTTGTTCTCGGTAAGAAGAGTGTAACGTTCGGTGTCCTTCCTGCCTAGCTTGCCCTTCCTCTCCTTTTTAGCTTCAAGTGCAGCAAGTTCCTCCTCTTCGGCAGCAGCCATAGCTTCAGCTTCAGCTTCAGCAGCTTCAGCTTCAGCAGCTTCAGCTTCAGCAGCTTCAGCGGCCTCAGCGTCCTCAGCGACTGCAGCGTCTTCAGCGGCTGCAGCCTCTGCGGCAGCAGCAGTTTCTTCAGCTTCCTTTGCCGCCTGCGCCTCAGCTTCTCTCGTTGCTTGTTCCTCGGCAAACTTTGCTTCCCTGTCGGTTTTACTCGCTGTGAGGATTTTAAAGCGGTCGGTATCCTTCTTGCCAAGCTTGCCTTTCTTGGCCTTCTTTGCTTCTAACTCAGCCAGCTCTTGTTCCTCTGCAGCAATTACTGCTGCCTCGGCTTCAGCAGCTTCGTGGGCAGCAGCCTCCTCGACCGCGGCAGCAGCGGCAGCATCTTCGGTGTCGGCCTCTTCTGGGACAGGTGCATCCTCTGGCTCTTGGTCCGGCTCTGGAGCGTCTTCGGGGGGCGGTTCCTCGGCCTCCGGCTCAGCAACATCCGCAGGTTCGGCAGCAGCGGCTTGCTCCTCTGCTTCCTTAGCAGCTTGTTCGTTAGCAGCCTTTTCGGCCCTCTGAGCTGCGTTCTCGGTAAGAACGTTGAAGCGGTCAGTATCCTTCTTGCCAAGTTTGCCTTTCTTTGCTTTCTTTGCTACTAGAGCCTCGAGCTCAGCTTCTTCGTCGGCAATAGCAGCAGCTTCAGCAGCTTCAGCCGCTGCAGCCTCGATAGCCGCAGCCTCTTCGGCAGCGGCAGCCTCAGAAGCAGCAGCCTCTTCAGCATCCTTAGCTGCTTGCTCCTCGGCCTCTTGAGCGGCCGCTTCCTCCGCTTCAGCCTGTCCAACAGCATCTTCTGTGGCCTTGTCTGCCCGTTTGGCCGCGTTTTCGGTGAGAAGGTTGAATCGTTCAGTATCCTTTTTCGTAAGCTTGCCCTTCTTTGCCTTCTTAGCTGTCAAGGTAGCCAATTCAGCCTCCTCTTCAGCAATAACAACAGCTTCAGCTTCAGCGGCCTCTTTGGCAGCGGTTTCCTCAGCGGCAGCAGCTTCAGCAGCGATAGCTTCTTCAGCTTCTTTAGCTGCAGCCTCCTCGGCTTCTCGAGCTGCAGCCTCATCAGCCTCTGCAGCAGCTTGGGTGGCTGCTTCTTCTGCCGCAGCTTGATCTGCCCGCTTGGTAGCATTTTCAGTAAGGAAGTTAAATCGGTCGGTATCTTTCTTGCCGAGCTTTCCTTTCCTTTCCTTCTTGGCAGATAAGAGACCAAGTTCAGCCTCTTCCTCAGCGATGACTGCGGCCGCGGCCTCGGCAGCTTCACGCGCAGCAATTTCCTCGGCTTCGGCAGCTTCATTTCCAGTAGCCTCATCAGTTTCTGCAGCAGGAGTATCACTGGCTTCTTCAGGGGGTTGTTCTTCGGGCTCAGCCTCAGCCTCAGCCTCAGGTGCAGGTTCATCCTCGGCCTCCTGAGCAGCTTGTGCATCTGCTGCCTCTTGGGCTCGTTTTGTTGCGTTCTCAGTTAGAAGATCAAACCGTTCAGTGTCTTTCTTCCCGAGCTTTCCCTTCTTAGCCTTTTTAGCAGATAATGCAGCCAGCTCAGCTTCTTCCTGGGCGATAGCAGCAGACTCAAGTTCGCGTGAGGCTGCAGCTTCTGCTTCTGCGGCCTCTGCTGCAGCAGCCTCCTCCGCAGCCGCAGCTTCAGCAGCCGCAGCTTCTTCGGCTTCCTTGGCAGCTTGCTCCTCAGCGGCGGTTTCAGAAGGCATGACCTCCTCTGCCTCCTTAGCTTGATCTTCGACTTCAACGGCGGCGGCGGCCTCTTCGGCTTCCTTAGCAGCCTGTCGTTGCGTAGCATTCTCGGTAAGGATGTTGAACCGCTCAGTATCCTTCTTGGTAAGCTTCCCTTTTTTGGCCTTCTTCGCACTGAGCGCAGCGAGCTCTGCTTCTTCTTGAGCGATTAAAGCAGCCTCTTCTTCACGTGCAGCGGCAGCCTCTGCTTCAGCAGCCTCTGCAGCCTCTGCTTCTCGAGCTGCTGCAGCTTCTGCTTCTGCGGCCTCTGTTGCAGCGGCCTCTTCGGCTTCTTTGGCAGCTTGTCGTTGTGCAGCTTTTTCGGTAAGGACATTGAGTCTGTCTGTATCCTTCTTACCAAGCTTGCCCTTCTTAGCCTTCTTCGCTTCCAGAGCCGCTATTTCCGTCTCTTCCTCTGCTGCAGCGGCAGCTTCGGCGTCGGCAGCCTCCTGCATCGCAACATCCTCGGCCCCGGAAGGCTGCTCAGGTATTTCCTCAGCTGGTTCCGCAGGCGGTTCTTCAGCCGGCTCCTCCACCAACAATGCCTCATCTGTGGCTCCCTCGGCCGCGGCGGCCTCTTCTGCCTCCTTTACTGCTGCTTGTTCAGCCCGTTCTTGAGCCTTCTGTGTAAGAATGTTGAAACGCTCGACGTCCTTCTTGAGTAGCTTGCCGTTGCGCTTGACTTTCTTTGCGGTCAAATCAGCAAGTTCTTGTTCCTCCTCGGCGATAACAGCAGCCTCGGCCTCACGCGCAGCAGTCTCTTCGGCTTCTCGAGATGCTGCAGCTTCTGCTTCTGCGGCCTCTGCCGCAGCGGCCTCTTCGGCTTCTTTGGCAGCTTGAGCTTCTGCTTCTTGTGCGGCAGCTTCCTCGGCCTGCTTGGCAGCCTTCTTTGCCTGGGCTCGTTTGACAACGTTGCCAACTAGGATAGTGAATCGTTCTGTCTCCTTCTTCGTGAGCTTTCCTTTCTTGGTTTTCTTGACCTTAAGGATATTTAGCTCCTCGTCTTCTTTGGCGGCCTCTTCTGCCTCGGCATTGGCTTCTGCCTGTGCAGCTGCTTCTGCATGGACAGCAGCTTGAGCAGCAGCTTCAGCCTCTGCTGCCTCTGCTGCTTCGGCAGCGGCGGCTGCTTCGGCGGCTGCTGTTTCGGCGGCCTCGGCTTCAGCGGCAGCAGTGTTGTCGGCTTCTTTCGCTGCTCGCTCTTCAGCTCGTTTTGCCGCGTTTTCGTTGAGGGTGTTGAGTCGTTCCTGCTCTCTCTTAAGGAGCTTTCCTTTCTTGGCTTTCTTCGATGTCAAGGACTCGATTTCCTCCTCTTCCTTAGCGATCTCGGCGGCGGCGGCTGCAGCCTCGGTTTCAGCGGCAGCTTCGGCTGCAGCTTCGGCCTCAGCAGCTTCTTGAGCGACAGCTTCATCCACGGCGGCGGCTTCGGCGGCGGCGGCGGCCTCTGCTTCCTTTGCAGCCTGCTCTTCGGTCTCGAGGGCTGCTCGAGCTTCGGCTCTCCTGGCGACGTTCCCTTCGAGCAGAGTAAGTCGTTCTTGATCCTTCTTGAGTAGCTTTCCTCCTCGCTTCTTCTTTTTCGTTATCAAGGTGGCAATTTCTTCGTCATCGCGAGCCGCTTCGGCTTCTTCGGCTTCTCGCAAGGCGGCAGCCTCAGCTTCAGCAGTCTCCTGGGCAGCGGCTTCGGCAGCAGCTTCAGCGATGGCGGCCTGCTCAGTTTCCTTGGCAGCTTGTTGTTCGGCTTCACGCGCTGCTCGAGCCTCAGCTCTTGTGGCGGCATTGCCTTCCAGGATAGCCAGGCGTTCCCGGTCGACCTTAAGAAGTCGCCCTCCCCTTTTCGCTTTCTTATCCAAGAGAGCTGCAATCTCTTCATCTTCGCGTGCTGCCTCGGCTTCTTCAGCTTCGCGAGCGGCTTGCTCCTCGGCTTCCTTAGCAGCTCGCTCTGCATCTTCGGGGTCTCCTATTTGTTCTTCTGGTTCAGTAAACTCCAAAGAGGGGGGCGTTGGCGCTGGAGGAGGTAGGTCAGTCAAGGTGTCCATGCGATGTTTAGACTTCTTCGTTTTGGAGGATGAAGTCCAATCCCAGTCGTCGACCCCGTCGTTAGTAACCTTGCTTTCCATGCCTTCCTCCACATCGTCATTTTGGACAATCTCACCAGTAGCTTCAACTAGAAAATCATTCGGGTCAGGCTTCTTCTTGCCGAGAGATCCCCAGAACTCGTCGTTGGGTTCCTCGGCCACGGGTCTTTGGAAAGCGAAGGGGCCAAGAGTCTTCTTGATCTTTGAGCCCAATCCCCAGGATTCAAGGAAGTTTCCACCGCCGACGGCTTCGACCGGATCAGGAGCGGGCGGAGGAATTTCATCTCCAAGCTGTATTAGATCACCAGCTTTCTTCTTCTTCTTACCTGTGCCCCAAAGGTCCCAGCCGTCGTCTCCTGACTTAGACGTCTCTGTGACATGCTTAGTTACTGTGAGACACCGGGCTTAGAGGCGTCTGCTTACCTTTTTCCCCAAGACCCCAGCTGGACCAGCCCTCAGCGGGCTGTTTCTCCTCCGCGGGCTTCTGCTTTCCACTGCCAAAAGTGCTCCAAAAATCGTCACCCTCTTTGTCCTCAAACGAGGGGGGGTCAGGGGCTGGCACTGGTATTGGATTTTGTTCACCCCAGAGTGAGCTCTGCCCCTTCGTTTTATCCTTTTTGGAAGACCAACCACCCCATAAGTCATCTGCTGGCG